>JAULBR010084011.1:0-13443 GCA_032355825.1 Melanodrymia aurantiaca
TACCTTATTCAATTTAATGAAACTTAAGTCAAAACTTAAGAAAAACTTAAGTTGTTTGATAAATACCGCCCCTGGACATTTCTGGAATACTTTTGCATTAATTATAAGTTCATAACAGGTTCATGACACAAATGAGGATACCACAGTGGTGCCTAAACATGCAATCAAACATGCCAACAGCAAAACACACTCTATTGCTGAGATATATTCGAGAATTTCCTAAACGAGTTTTATCAATGTGACAGATATTTTAAAATTCTATGGCACACGGACTGCATATTTTAAGTGATAATCATTGAACATTATAATGTTCTTTTGATTGTGTTATGTAACGCGAAAATAATTTTAAAACAATGCACTCCCGGCAGGATTATGTTTAGAGAAAAGCTGTTTATAGAAGTACATGATTTTCACGGATATCTATCTATAGTTGCCTAAGTGATGCATAATTATTGTAAAACAGTCAGACAGTTATAAATAGAACTAAATCTGCATCATTGGTCACTTTTTGTCTAACTAAATAAAAACAAAACGGACATACAACATATAGCAAAAGTTTACTCATATAAATTGTCAGATACATGACTGGCATAATATACCATGCGTTTAAGTAGATAGTCGTTTCTATGTTTCAATTTCCTATGTATATCGGTTACTTATCTCAAAGTTAAAAGTTTGGTATTGTCATAGGGATTGAGAAACATATCTCTGTAGTTTTTATTGCAGTCACTATACGTATTATGTTCTACACAACGCTTTCCTCTGGTCTGAATACCGGTATGCTGTTCCCACGCAGTACCCACGGATTGAACTTCCGGAGATGACTATTGGATATCGCTACACCAGGCACCAGGCACGTTGCTGGGAGTAAATTTACCTGCACTCATGGGAGCTTACTTGTTGAGATCTGAGGTCCATATTACGCATAATATTATGTATGCCCACCCACAGACGACTGCCAGGTCAAATACCGAAAAGTAACATGTTTATATGAAATACAAGTTCAAAACACGCTCGTTTTGGGTAGACTCAAGAAAATGTATTCAAGACGAGAAGGGCATGGGTAACTAGAACGGCAGGGGTAACGAGAAGGGCAGGGATAACTAGAAGGGCATGGGTAACTAGAAGGGCAGGGGTAACTAGAAGGGCAGGTGTAAAGAAAAAACAAATATAAATAACTAAGTGCATTTCTGAAGAACGTATATTTGCCAGAATGTATGCCAAATATATAATGTGTGTGTGCGTCGACTCAAACGGTGAGCTATAAATGTAACATCAAATAGACATTTGGTAGAAATGTGAGAACGTTAATGAAATGTCAATGCGTAATTCGTCGCGTGAGAGCCAGGTGATAAGTGCATCAGAATCTATTTTTAAAAAGCCAAGATAATGAAGTAAAACTGATTTTTTTATTCATCAGTAATACAGAATGAAACATGAACACATTTATTTGTTTTGGATTATATTTGCGATATTTATAGCATGTTAGGTGTTTTAGATAGTCTAAATAGGCTCATATACGACCAGTCGTCTAATCTCGGAGGAAAGTCGTATGTGGCAACCACGTCTATTTTACATGTATAAAATGAGCACATGATTTGTAATTTGACATCTTCCATTCACTTACGACGTTAGGAATTCGTCTATATAAGCAATGCCATAAGCGGTACTGTTACCACCTTTTGTGACAATATGTAAAAACACAGAGGCTGGCGATTTCCTATATAAATAAACACGAATTTTAGGTCGTATGTACCACTTACGCCCTTCTCACGCGACGAATGTAATATACTTTTCGTGCGGCAAGAAATATGTTCATGTACAGTCTAGGACGACACTTTCGTTTATTGGGCTTATGATCTCAGATTGCCTAACTAGAGACAAGGTTGACGGTTAGCACGCCTCATTTATCAGTTACATTTGAACAACTTTTCATATCGCCATAATATACATGTCTACATGTGTGATGTCACGATTGTATCGTTTGTTTACTCGATCTCGCAGCAGTATAGATCTCTATACCGAGATACAACAACCGATTATCAATTGGAAGTCCAGAAGTCCAGTAACAATCGTCGAACATGTCAACTTATTGAGGATTCCCGAGATTACAATACATTCTATTAGTGTAAACTAAATGTTCAGCTTACATTCGTGTGGAGAATGACGCGGAGCAGTTCACGACAGACTTTCACTGTGCATGAAAGGAAACAACTATGTTACTTAGTAACTTTCTGTCATGTGATTGAACTATCACTGGATGGACGTTCATAGTTCTACCGTCAACACAGTGACATCTACATCCCTGAGATCAATGCATTGTATTGACTCTCCGAAGAAAATGTATGTGATGTTTGTGACAGCAAGAACATCAAGTTAACCCGCTTTTATGTCATTCTTGATACATGTATTACTATTAGCTTCACAACGTATATTTACACTGGTATAATGATAGTCTCGGCTATTTTCAATACTCTGACATGTACTCATTTACTATAGTGCACACCAAACAGTTTTAGCCTGCTTACCTAAAAAGAATAAACCCCAAACAATTTTTGGTGAAGGGTTTTGCCCCCGCACCCATAACCCTACTCCCCCAAATATATTCGCGCCTGAGACTAAAAATTTAATAACATAAATTATAATACAATACACATGTATAATTTTAATTATGTAAATGTTTCTCTGCTTAGTGACAGGGTGTGGAGTCAACACGTTAATTCCATATTGTGCAATGCACTCGACATGATTTACTGAAAACGCAAACCAGGGGAAGTAACTGGCTATCATTGCCGATCAACACAACCAGAGTTACTTTTACGATTTCATATTATACCGGTATGTACGATTCTAACAAAACATTTAAGAAAATTATATTATGCAGATAAACAACTTAATATCTACTAGAAGTTTCATGACATGTCTTTCATATCATTATACTGACATGTTTTGTTATAAAGGTATAACGCGGCTGAACTATAATTATATATACATACAGGTATTATATCGAACATATATAACTTGGGTTCTTTTTAAGGATACGGCATTGTATATTTATATACGTGTATACTGCCACTGGAAAGCATCAGGAATTGTTTGTCTGAAAAATACGAAACTATTCTATATTGTGTATATAATTATATGTATCATGCATTAAACTATAGCTCGTACTGTGTTCATTGTTGTTTGTATTTGTGTTTATTATTTGTGACCATGTATGTATTTGCCTTAAAATCGTTGTGGATTTGACGTTTAGTTGTTATAGTGGCCACCTAGGCTGCGTGAGCTTGAAAGATCGATCCTTCTCAGTAGACCAGTTCCTCCCCCACCCACCCCTTACCAAAATTATACAACCAGTCGCCCGCGACTTGTAAAGAAAATAAAGACTGTGGTATGTGCTTCCCTTCCTGTGGGAACGTGCATAATAACAATAAAAGTTCTCTTGATACTAATCGAAAAACATTAGCCTGTGTAGCGGATGGCGTTACTTCTAAGACCATGCGTCGAAATCAACCAATTAATTAATCAAGGTTCGCTAGCCGTGTCGTTAAACAAACCAAAGTTTTACATTGATTCATTACGCCACCTCTAGCGACTTGCTTGGGAAATTCCATTATAACATTCTATAGTCCTGATGTTCGTTCATACCCCTTACACTGTTCCCTTTGACAACATTAACACTGAATGACATTCCTCCATCAAGAACGGGTCGGTTTGTTGAAAATAAATGCTGAACAAATGTGAACATACATTACATCTATCAAGAATCTAGAATATTTTTCTCAAAGGCACACTGCCTAGTTTCAAGACGAATGCCACCGTGCTTGCGCAACTACATGATCTAATGCTAATTGAAATAATACACATACTCGTATTTCTGAGTAATGGAACATTCTTATTATTAAAATTAACATTTATGTATATCGTATTGCCTACAATACCAATATTTAATTATGTGTATCCAATGCGTTTGTTGTAAATTAATATGTCCTTGGCATGAGGCAAAGTATTTTAGACAACAGTTTACATACATCTATGATAATCATTGGATATACATAATTATATTGATAATTTTATAGTAGGCAATAAAATGTAAGCAAGTGTTAATTTGAATAATAAAAAATTCCCCATTAGCCAGAAATATGACAAAAATAACAGGACGGAAATTAAGTGAAAACAAAAGATGAATCAACCAGTATAAAATGTATTTTACAATCTTAAAATTTATTAGAATTGTATTTGGAACTGTGACGTGCATAACAACGGACGTCATCGTAGATAATAACCCAGTGAAACGTCAGCATAAAACATTAAAATAGTAAGCCAATACGCCCGTACATAAACAATTCTGTCCCATTAATCGCTACTGTCAATTTATTTACGTAGGAATTAAATTATATAAATATGCATTGCAAATAATTGTAATAAGATAGGAATATGCCTAAGAATCATATTGGTGGGTACGCACATCGGATTCTTCGCGAACACGGTTTGTCCAGTGTCTAAAGCATATAGAGTGTTAATCCCAGTACCGACTCCAATCCAGAGTGAGTGTTTTGCAAGGCTCATTACTACATTAGGTAAGTACACTTCCACCGATTAGTGTCAACAACTGGTTTATCAAAGGCTGTGGTATATACAGTCCTGATCTCTTGCTACTTATCAAATAGGAGTAGCGAGTTTCGTCTATCATACTAATACTAACTGCTGTCCTGGACAGGCAGTTGAGGCAGCTGAACTGCGTGACCATGACAGACGTGGCGTGTTTGAACCTTAAATTGATATAGGCAAGTAAATAAGCTATAACTAATTAACTAGACAATGATTTGAGTGAGTGTGGGTATGGGTGGGAGGGGGTGGGACGGGGTCGTATAACCGCTTTCAACAATTTTAAATAATTACCCAAAAAAACCACGTATTTTTATAGCAAGGGTTTCGACTCAAGACGCTTATTCTTGATCCGCACTCCATTAAATGGCTGACCATTTTCTGTACATTTCTTTACAAGAACATCGGATTATTTCCCTTAGACAATCATATTCGGTTTTGCAAAAATCACAGTACTTTAATGACATTGTGATCTACAAGGAAACTATAATTATACATACAAACCTGCTAAAAATTTCTAATGCTTCACTATTTTAAGAAGTATAAAACTATATTTCCATAAAGATAATGTCCAATTTGATAAAAAAAAATTACGAGTCTATATCGATTATATTAAGCATACCTCTTGTAAATATGACATCACTAGTTCATTGTTGCTTATTAATAAAAAATCACAGTAATTAAGACAATTATTTTCGATGTGTTTACACAATTAAACATTCTAATGAATAACGAGAAAGTCACACCACTGCAACAATGCTTTCTTTATCTTCCTCTATACACATAATCTATTTAATTCTGATAACAAACAGAAAGTCACACCATTACATTGTCATTTACTAATGATTAGAATTAACATGAAATTATGGTTAGGAGAGAACATATTTGGACTAGGGGATACAAACATTCGCATAACTTTTAGATCACATCCACATAGACTGCCATATGACAACTTAATGTATTGGTGTTAGTGCATTCTTTGTCATTATTGAAATCAGATAATAAATTTGGTAACCAAAGGTCAAAAGTAAACGCATTTTGGATGGTCATCAGAATCTATCATAAAAGTTATATGTTATAGGTTTTCCTACATCTTTGATAAGGAATTACTAGTATGTTAGCTGCTTAAAAACAATATGGTACACATCATAGGGCAATCTAAAGTACCAACGATATTTATTGATGAAGTGGCGTTCCTACGACAAACTAAGAAATGAAACAACTTTAAATTTGCTAAAAGTGCAATTATGGAGTTTGAAAAATACGGAGTGCTGGCTTATAAGTGTATTACGAAATGAAGTGTGAATACTCGTCGTAATATTATCTCTATAATTATATTGAACTTCCAAAAAAAAAACTTGAGTATTATTGAAATAAAATCACATTACCTTGTTTGATAATCAAGCGTGAACCATTGGTATAGTTTGAGCAAGCGAAAGAATATTCCGTAGACAAATGTATATAAAAGGAAACCAACATTTCTAAGTTTGCCAGGAGCTACGCCCAGACAGCAAACAACATCACAACAATTTGTCTGCACTTATCCCATATCTTAATCACGTGACATGTCCTCAGAAATGCAAGGATGTCTGAATCAAGTTTTCGATAGACATCCACGTTACTTATACCAATGTGGAGAAATGCTGCATGGTTTGCTTTAGATTCAGTTTCACTATTCTTGTCATACCTATCATAGCTCACAAAGGAAGAATTTCTTTAGCGGCTTAGTATATACATTTCAACTCACTCCTAGTAACTAAATATACTAATAGTCACATGGACACTACCAGTTTGCGGTATATTAGCAATATACATGTCATAACTTGTAGGCTGAACACCATAGGCGTAATATGAGTACAAAACTAGTCTACACTGTAACTCCATACAAGTTGTAAGTAGCTAAAGTTCAGTCTCTAAGTATGAATTGGTGTCAGCTGTGGTGTGTCACTATGGCATTCGTGTTTAGCGTTCACATGTTCGTCACAGGGGGATTCTGGTTGAACACTCACCTGTTCACCACTTGGACATTCTAGTTCACCATTACTAGTATCGTCTGTCTCAATAGAGAACGACGCCTTGTTTATTTGTTTCATTAATTCTGCTGTAAACATAACGTCTTGCTCTTCTTTCAATCCGCCGGAGAGATTTCCTAGGATATAATTTATGAGAGCCACATAGACCTGGTGAATTGAATGCGTGTATCTGTCCCCCAATGTGTGCTTCACTGCGTCTAGAAATGGCGGTTTCATTTTCTGAAATAGAAATTACGACGTAAAAATATATATGAAAATCCCCTTAATTCAGAGAAATAGATACAGATATATACTGGAAATAGACTATTACAAGGCGTGCTTGGCCTATAATTATTATTAATGAGTGGAATTATAATAGGCATTGTTAGCAGTCGGCTTTGAATAGCAAATACAATAGCAAAGCATTTTGCAACAGAAAATGAATCAACATCGCCTTCGACCATGCTCTCACCTAAAATAGTATGTGTTATGTCTCACCAAAAAGTATAGCCTTACCCAAAAAAACATGTGACTATATCCATCAAAGTGCAGGTGAAATAGTCGTGTTTTCGTTAAAAGAGCTGTCATATATTCTGTGTTGTCAATGTTACAGATGCACCGATCCAGTATATCCATGATACGACGGGCGTGGTCTTTTAGCAATTCTTCCACTCTCAAATCATCTTCATGTTCAATATTCCTGAGCTCTTTAAACAGAATCTTCATTTCGATATTTGTTGTAAAAAATCTGAAATAGTTATAACATCGTTTTAGTCATTGTAATTCCAGGAATAGAAACGCGTATTTGCTACCCAGATAAATCTACAAAGTAACAAACGGCATTCAATTGGGACAATCTTAGTTGACCATCAACACTGCCCTACATACCAAGGCCTGTGGTGATAGAAACAAATTCGCCGAAAATACAGCTCTTTTGATAATGCAGACTGAACTATATGTGTAGCTCGTGAAAGAAAAGACGAAGAAGAAGACATTGTGAACAACTACCAGTCGAACTTTTGGTTTTTAGCTTAGCTTATGTTCTGACATCTCTTTAGTTTTATTGATTGGTGTTTTAGCCAAGCCCACTTGTTACACACTTTTTATACCTGTGAGTTTGTTGTTTCTCCTCATACTCTTGAAAAAGTCTGTAGTATACAGACGGAAACGTCGAGTTTCTCTTTTTTTTTTACTTTTTTTTTTTTAAAGCGGATAGTTTTAGACAAAGACTTTTGGTTTTAATAGTCGGAAGTAAGTAGTGCATATTTTGGTCATTGAAAAAATGACTGGATGTATGTAAATCGAGTTATACAAACTACATGTAGGAACTGGGACTTTAGAAATAGAAAATTACCTACCGCATTATCATGTCCACGCCGGTCTCGTCCATACTCCTTGTAATCCCTTTCCATGACTGTTTCAACTTAAAGATATTACGGAAGTCTAAAGGCGGTCCTTCTGTAATACTTCCTCTTGGTGGTGGTGGTTGTGGTCGTGGTGGGTTGATTACCTTGCTTTCATTACAACCCATAGCCGAATCTGAAATGCAAAAGTTAAAAATAGCATTCTGATTCCCGAGTCCGTTTGTTCGCTGTCTTCATCGAAACGATAACAATCTTCACATGATCAGAACAGTTGACACAGACCGGCTTCAGATTCAGCCAAGTGCCACCCGGAGCTGACATTAATTTTGGTAAACAGGCTTCTGTTAGTGGGTTGGAAAACAATGGGATGGCGTTATGTTTCAAGGTGGCGGCCAAATTATCTTACAAAACTCATACTTGACATAATACATGTATATGTATATTAATAATAAACCAATTTTAGTGATCTCTGGCTCAGAAGTTGTTTCATCAATGTTATACCATCCATGGATTAGTGAAAACTTATAGACAGTTGAACAGTTCTATGGTAGACATTCAGGGCCTATTTCACGATATGACGCATCATCGACACATATAATGACCGATGCAATAGACACGTTGACCTGTTTTACGGGGTTTTGTATCATCTTGGTGAATACAGAAGACACATATATTGGCTGTGCTTACGACAGGTGCCAAAGGTGGAGCAGGATCGCATTTTTCGAACACCCAGTATCATAACTGCTTCGGCTGTGATTCGGGAGTATTATGTCATTTCGACTTCGTTGTAATTAACGTAACATGATCTAAGTGGCTTAATTTGTTACAGTTAATTACAGTTACATAAGTTACTATTGTTCAAATAACAGCAAGTCATCTTTTATGTACACTTTTCCACAGACAGAATAACACACATCACGGCCTTTGACATTATTAAAACGGGTTCTGTGGAAGTCATTTGAACGCCGCCAAAAGGAATTTAAAGCTCCCAAAAATAAAGCTCTTATAAAAATGGTATTTGTTTTAGAAAAAAAACTATTAAGATTAGTAAGGGGTTTACATACCAACACAGGCTCCGCCCCCAAAACCCATCCCCTGATCCATCAATCCATTCCAATTAATAGGCTTTAACAATAACTAAACATCAATGTTCTAAAAACATCCAAATCTCTCTTAGAGCAAGAGCTAAGTGTCATTTATTTAATGGAAGTCGCCTGGTGTTTGGTGTTTATTTCCGAAAAGGACGTCCTGTACTATTCAGAAAGTCAATTCATAAGGTTAACCAGTGGGTCAAATACGTACAAAAATAAAATATTCAAATGCTTTCTATTGTATAGATTCTAAATAAAACCTTTTAAGGTGTTTTTTTCCATGGTTCCATAACACACTGTTATGAAATAGATTTCAGTTAATAATGAATTGTTAGGAAATTCGAGAATACAAATGCACATAACTTCTAAATATCACTTTTGAGAAATAACAGATCATATAATGTATCCGTTTATGACATCAACGTATGTGGGCTCTGTTTATTGTAAATGGTCTGATTACTTTGAATAGGGCCCATACACATTTGAACTCATTTGCCCGTTTCCAGGTCCAGAACAAGGCCAAGATCAAACGTTATATTGATTCTGAAGATGTGCCCCACGATTTAGCGATTTATTTCAATATCAAAAGTAATGTATATAATATTGTATAACAATTTGGATATGGATGTATACAAATATCAAATATTTTATGTGGTCTCTTTAGTGGGGTCAAAATACATCAAAAACAGTCCAAAGGGACTGCCATTACAGGTCTTAATCTGGAATAGTGGGGTGGTATAATATTATTGAGAATATTCCGGACTATAAAACATCTGTCTTTATAGTGGGATGGTCATAACACCGGAGTGGTCTCTAGGTGGGGTTTGTTTCACTGTATATTGTATAACACTTTGGATATGGATGTATATTATAAATAACGTTTATATGAAATTTTCATTTGCTTAGGTCAAAGTTCGTTTAAATGTGAAATTTTAAGATAATTCTTGCAATAATTTTATTTCCCTTTGACTCTGCGTTGTTCAGATACGCAAAAGTTTTGTTATTTACATTTCAGTACCGACATCTAATAGGATGTTTGACTGTGACCTTATCCTAGGTTTGGAAACAGGCTAGTGAGTTAACTTAAAGGGGTACCAGCATGTATCATTACCCATAATATAATTAAGTGTTCCCGTAATAATTAAAAAAACTGAGTTATTTCCTGGCTCCGAGCTTATAAACGTCTTAAAGTCTAGACTTTAGACTTTAACTTAAGATTCAGACTTTAATAAAGAAAATAGTTCTTATATAATATTTAAAATCTAGATTTCAGTCTTTAAAAAAGTTCAAACTTTAAAGCCTAATGCAAGACTGGAATATAGAAAACCCAACAAAGCAGTCACTACAATTGCGCATAATTACCACGTGCGAGTTCGCCATTATCAACGAGTTTGGGACCATATAGCTAAGAATTCTTAAATTTTCAATAGGAACTTGTCTACACGTATATGCTCGTTCTAAGTTTGCAAGACCGTCTATTGTTGCAACATTGTTGTGACACGAAGTATAGTTACTGTACTAGACACAAAGTGATTCAAATAATGGCTATACTTCGCGTGTGAACATGTGTACTATGTTTATCCTAGATAACTTTAGTTTCGTTTAAAGTAGAAAAAAAGGTAAACATTTTTGAAAATTAAAAAAAAGTGCTATTTTTGTGTGCAAATTATAGAACGTTAGGTTAACAAATAAAAATATTTTAATGCAAATACATACAAAAAATGGTCTGAAAAATCCATCGTCGGCCATTGACAATTGCGGATTTTGCTCCGCCGATTCACACAGTTTGCGGATGTTTGTTTTGTTCATACCTCGAAGGAATCTAAAAGAAATAAGAGCCATTCCTTATAACGTCAGAACATTATGACTAATAAATATGTTTCAAATTTAATTATAAGGATTGACTCTTATTTTTTTTAGATTCATGGAGGTATGAAAAAAAAAAAATTCCCAAACTGTTGTGTGAACGGCACAAAGTCTGCGAAATACCAACTTTTTTCCCCAATATTTTTTGACGCAAACGTCTCTTATACCGGAAAAAGTCATAAATTAACACATTATATACTTAATATCACATATTATTTTGATTATGCTAGGTTTTGGCTTTGTATGTATTGTTCTAGTAATAATGAAAGTCCAATGGCAGAACCTAGTAAGTCATGTTCCCGCCAAAATATAAAGGATATGCATAAATTAAAATAAAATAAAAATGACCGACATTTGTCATTAGTGATTGGGCATTAATCTTGTTATTACGGTAATACCATTCCTTAGTCCAGCACAACATTACTAATTGTCATTTTTCTCAAAAGTAGTAAAAAGTGAGTTAGGCCCTACTAGGTTTTGCCATTGGACGGCAGTACAATCCTCGTGATTCCACAATCTACTTTTTACAAATCTTTACTTTCTCTTAAAGTTAGTCTCCAAGTTACAAAATGGCGGTTCCCGCCTATTTTATATAATTATAAATTTATATACTAATTTTTATTTTGGAAATGTGAAGAACATACTGTAAACTATATGCACACACAATTTTACAGTACAATATGGTCATTTACTAGTAGAACATTGAGGCGCAGACCTTAAAAGCCAACCCGATAAATTAAGTAGAATGTAAACAATAACAAAGTCTATCACATGGTTTTATACTTTCTATCAATAAACCCCATAATTCTTTGTGGTGATTAAAACAAGATGAAAGTCGTATGGAAATGCAATGAAGAATTAGAAGGAAAGTTTAATTATTCGCGTGCAAGTTCATGTGTAGGCCTACACACAAATTTTAATGTTTGCACACAAAAGTACATGTCATGTACTTTTGTGTGCAAACATTAAAATTTTACAAATTATTTTTTTCCTGTTAATTATACTATTTTTTGTGCGATTGATTTATTTGCAGTTGTATATCACAAATACATATTAAAATTGCAAAATATAGCACCTGCAACTATGAGACTGTAACTTTAAATGCCGTTTATCCAGCATCCCGTCCTTACCAAAATTCTGCATCCGCCCCCGATTGCTTTGTCGGCTTAACAATGAAACCAAACAGATCAATGACTCAATGTTTATGTATACTTCCACCGACCAGTGTCCACAACTGGCTTAACAAAGGGTGTGGTATGTACTGTCCTGCATATAACATAGTTCTTGCTACGTTAATATTAAATATCAAATAGATGTAGCGGGTTTTCTTTCTCGGCCCACATACTCCAGAGTGACTGACTCTGAGACTGGTTGTTTGGCCAGCCCTGGGTGAGACACAAAGTACCTCACACGAGGGCGCGATATAAAAGAAAAAACCTCCCGAACTTACCTACTGTAACCTAGCTCCCGGACTACCTAAACATATAACTACACACAATGCATACCGCATAACTCGTTGTAGGAAGGAACGGTCTCACGTACTTTTGTAAGCAGCATTACGTAACACACATACAAAATGGCTGCCTGACGTCATAATATTTTCACAAAGTTCTTTTACGTTTCAATTGAGAATCGGGCAATGACGTCACACGGGAATTGTGGTCAGATCAACAGGACAGCAGCTGCTTTGATTCGTCAAGAGCATTTCAAAAGTTGGAGAGTGGGCAGTGGGTGAAGCGAGCTTGAAAGATCGATCCTTCTCAGTAGACCAGTTCCCGCTACCCGCCCCTCCCCCAAATTACAACCAGTCGCCCGCGATTTGTACAGAAAATAAAGACTGTGGTATGTGCTTCCCTTCCTGTAGGAACGTGCATAATAACAATAAAAGTTCTGTTGATGCTAATCGAAAAACATTAGCCTGTGTAGCGAATGTCGTTACTTCTAAGAACATGCGTCGAATTCAGCCAATTAATTAATCTAGGTTCGCTACTAGCAGTGTCGACTTGCTTGGGTGCCGGACGATTCGTATACGGTGTACACATTTCGTCCACTGAGCGCAGACGATTCGTCCACCGTACATTTCGTCCACGTATATTTCGTCCAAAGACGATTCGTCCACCGTACATTTCGTCCACTGAGCGCAGACCATACGTCCAACGTACATTTTTGCACTAATTTGCTGAACATTGTTCATCCACCGTACATTTCGTCCGAAGACAATTCGTCCACGTGCATTTCGTCCACCGAACTCAGACGATACGTCCTGGTAAGACATGCATTTTGATTACATCTATTTCATCAAATGATCAAACAGTATTTACATATAATTCCATTTTGTATATTCTCATTTGTTATAAATGCTCGGATTGGTCCAAATGGTATCATGTGACTTAAAAAAACAACGTTCATAGCTCCATGAATCTTGATTTTGCACTATTTTTGGACTCTAACCGAAACTACTTTATGAAGAATGTAAACAGGAATTCCACCGATGTTCTATTT
>JAULBR010084022.1:0-59842 GCA_032355825.1 Melanodrymia aurantiaca
TGTATATATTGTAAATAGTTTGTATTCCTCTTACGCCGTTGCGCAACGGCCTGAGTGTTAATAAATTCTGTTCTGTTACACGAATCACTTTGGCTGTGCATGCGCGCCCTGTCGAACGAACAGCTCCTGGAAACGACGGACGCCGATAAGACTCACACCAACACGTTGTTTCACTGATTGGAAACTACTTTATCACAAATCAAAACGTTCCGTCTTGTTAGCAAACTCAACAAACCGCTACGGCACCTGTTTCCGTGCTGTACCCCCGAACAATTCCTCATCCGACCCTGGGTGCGAGGCTAAATACACATACTACCTTCCAACAAACTGATATCCATTTCCATTTCGATAGCGTCGCGTTCTCTCGTCGTCGTTTTATCTCGGTATTGTCCGGCTTCTCATAACAACGGAACGTGTGCGCTGATAATGCGGCTTTGTTTCACGATGTTTGGTAAACTTCTCGCTTTTAAGTAGCCTGTTAAGATAAACGTATTAACAGCGAGACAGAAAGTAATCTAAAAGATGTGACGCAAGTCGGGTTTACGATGACGTAACGCCCAGCGATGATCGCAATATTAAAATAAACGAAGTATGAAATAACATGACGTTATGTGTCGTTGGCCAGAACTCTCTGGCGAAGTCAGAGGTTGTACCCATAACAAGTGTGCTTGAACAGTTTTCTGAAGGGAGCACACCAAAAATAACCAAACCCAACCCAATAACAGTGGTTTACGGATCGGGCTTAATATTGGTAGGTACCCGGTTCGAATCCCATTCGTGGAAGATGAGATTTTTAATTCCAGTACCGGTGTAAAAGGAACGCAAGTCCTACCGGAATGCAAGTCCTGGTATAGCATAACAAAATGGATTAAATAATAAAATTAATCTTTACGAAATGAAACAAATAGTCTACTTCATAAAACTAATTATTACCTACAAGTCCTAGAGTTAATGTAAGAAAAAGCGCAATAAAACTATGTGTTTTATACAAATGTGGTTTGGATTAGGATTCCTAGGTATGTAGGTCCTATATCATTATGCATTGTGTCGGACCTATATTCCTACAGACTTCTATTCCTATTACACCGGCATATTACTTAGATGCTATAACGACGTTATTGGTGAAATTTCCAAGTTGAAATACCCTTTCAAACTCCACCAACGAACATTTTACAACTGCCACCCCCAGCCCCACCCCGTATTCAGTAATCTGTGTAGATCCGTATCTTTACTTCCGTTTATGTATAATATAAAATTAATGGTTCTTCAACTGTAGGAACATCTTGCGAAAAAACTGTTAAAACTATAACTCGTTTCAGATTAGTTTAGATTGTGAAAATAAGTTTTATATTAACAGTGTTCCTACACTAAGATCAAAATAAAAGTGTCATGAAGTCGAAGTAAACATTGGGATGTATGCCTATTACATAAATCTAGTTATCAAAGGCAAAACGTTATATTGCAGTAAGAAATTTAAACGATGGCGTGTAACCTAAAACATTAAAGTAAAGAGCAAAGAGAGTTAACTCCCTTTTTAAAGTAGCGATTAACGCGCGAAAAGATTTTGTGAATATTGAACTTTTGAAAATCAAAGTAAATCAGGGTCATCCATTGGTAACCAAATAGTAATAAGGCTCTAGAGTAATTATACTGACATAGCAATGCTCAGTTAAATACATACAATTTGATGAAGTAACAGACATGATAGCAAAATTGGGGCGGGGCACTTTGATGGGGAAGACAGACATTAAATCTGCATTTCGTCTGTTGCCAATCAATCCGGCTGACTTTGACTTGCTAGGCTTTAAGTTTTGAAAACAATATTACATAGACAAAATTTTAATGTCTGCCCATGGGTTGTTCAATGTCTTGTGCCATTTTCGAAAACAATTCTACATTTTTAGACTGGGTAGTGAAAAATCAATCAGAAAAGGATACAGTAAAGCATTACCTTGATGATTTTATTTTTGCTGGGGGAGGAAATACCGATGATTGCAGGTACTTGATGGACAAAATTTCCAGGGTATGTGCACAATTGGGGATTCCAATAGCCGAAGACAAAACTAGAGGCCTAGAAATAGACACAGTGCAAATGGAAATCAAAATTCCTCCAGACAAACTTGAGACATTGGAACAGTCATTAAATAGGGTATTGTCTGTCCGGAAAAAAATCACACTTAAGGAACTACAATCATTGGTGGGTCTTTTAGCATTTTGCACTAGAGCAATACCAGCCGCTCGGGCATTCAATAGACGATTCTATGATACAATGGCTAATGCAAAACGGCCTCACGAATTTATTCGAGTGACACAGGGCTTGAAGGAAGATATTAAAATTTGGCTAATGTTCTTAAAACAATTAAACGGGAAGACAATGTTGCCGGATCACTACTGGACAACAAATCGGGCACTGGACCTGTTTACAGATAGTGCAGGAAATCATGAGCTGGGTTGTGGGGCATATCTTAAAAACACTGGACATACTACAAATGGCCAAGGGCATGGGAAAACACTGATATCATGTCGGACATCACTTTATTGGAGATGATCCCAGTGTTACCTGCATTATATACATGGGGATGCAAGCTACGCAACAAAACAATCAAAAAATTTCATACTGATAATATGGCATTGGCAATCATATTGAACAAGAAAACATCAAAGGGAAAACGCGTTATGGATCTGATAATGAAAATGGTATTACACAGTTTGGAATATAACATACAATTTGTAGCGCAACATATACCTGGTATTTACAACAAATAGTGGCTGATACTATATCTCGTTTTCAGTGGGACAAATTTCGATCACTGGTACCAGAAGCAGAATACAGGGCAGAACCCATACCAGAGATATTTCAGAATATGATTTCACAAATGAAGTAGATAAATTGGTTGGGGCTTCGCTCGCTGACAATACATGGCAGGCGTACAATTTGGCCAATTTCCACGAATTTAGGTCAACATTTAAAATCTCAGAATCGTGGCCTGCACCACTGTGTGATCTAGTAAGGTTTATCGCATACTTGAGTGTCAACGGGATTTCGTTTAATACAGCACGGTCTTACATTCAGGGGATAAGTTTTCATAATAAAATAGGCGATCAGGATGATGCAACACAGAAATTTGTAATAAAGAAAATGTTAGAGGCCATGAGAAGACTAGGCCCAACAAAAGACACTAGGCTACCAATAACAATTGACATGCTGAGTAAAATATTAAGTATACTTAACCAAGTTTTCATATCACAATTTGAGGCTAAGCTGTTCGCCGCAGCATTTTCATTGGCATTTCATGCATTCCTTATGGTAGGAGAAATTGCGGTCAGCGGAAAGGCTAATGCAGACAGGGTTTTAACATTACAGAACACCGTAATAGTACAAAACAAGGCAATCAAAATTAAAATACATTATTCAAAAACTGACCAACTGTCCAGTGGAGCGCCTGGCTCAGTATTTGCAAATACGTCCAAAGCACAACGGGCCACTATTTATTCATTTTGGGCGTGAACCTGTAACTAGATACCAATTTTCGGCAGTGTTGAGAAGAGCATTGATCTGCTTGGGTTTTAATCCCTCATTATATAAATCGCATTCATTTAGAATTTGGGCGGCCACGTCAGCATCCATGCTAGGAATGTCTGATGAACATATTAAAAAATGGGCAGGTGGAAGAGTGATGTCTTTAGATCATATATCAGAACGTAAATGGACAAGTTCAGTATAGTTGGGGTTGAATATCAAAAACATTCTGCTGTGAGTTATTAATAATAACAATCTTTTTAGGTGTTCCCATAAAAATATGGGTGGTTGGATCATCCATAGTAAAACATGCGTTTGTACAAGCAAGAAATAGACCGGATGGAATTCACCTAGGCCTCTGTCGACTAAATAGTACAATTTGGTGGCAAGGTAAAAGCGGCATGTCTTTCCTGCATATAAAAAACCACATCAACCATCTTCGAACTTTCAAAGACACCCCTTCCATTCTTGTAATTCACTGTGGAGCAAATGATGTGGGCAGGGTCCCACTTGGAGAATTGCGCATACAAATTAAATGCGATATGGCATACTTCAAGACACTTTTTCCAAATGCTCTCATTATATGGTCACAGTTGCTGCCTAGACTACAGTGGCGATATAGTACAAACGCCCGAGCCATGGCATCTAGCATAACAAGGATAAATAACTGCATAGCGACACATACAATCCAGCAGGGTGTGGCATACTTTAAATATCCCGAAATATCAGTACTTTCCCCAGAGCTATTCGTGAAAGATGGCGTTCACCTACATGTAACTCCGGTGGGAAATGACATATTTTTGAACATACTCCAAGGGGGCCTGGAAACATTTATAAAATCACCAACGACACAGGTTTTTCCCGGTGCTCACTCAATGATGTGCAGAAATAATCTAATAGTAGTTAACTTAAATTTTGGTCACAGCTTTACCTGGATGGTGACATACCCACTCATAGTGGCGGGGGTCAGAGCACCTAGTGCTCTGTCCCTTTGGCGGATGTCACTACCCAGGGTAAACTTGGAACATTTATTGATTGTTTGAGCAATTGGCTCATAATTGATTGGATTGTTTATTGATTTATTGATTGAGCAATTGGCTCATAATTGATTGGATTGATGGAGCGATTTGCTCACAAATGACATTGCAGTAATTGTTAACGAACATTGATTAGTGATGATTTACATTGTGTTTTATTGAGATATTGTTTGATAGAGCAATTGGCTCTAGGCTTGGATAAATGGTAGGTAACTGATTCCCAGGACATGCCATACCATATCCAAACATATTTGATTGATTGGAGGAATGCCAAATCCCATTGATGGGCGGTATCCTCACTAAATAATAAAAGCTGTGGCCAAAAGATATCCAAAACAAAAACATAGTTGTTTGCTTTATGATCTTTGATAACAAGACAAGAAGAAAAGAAAGTTATACGATAAGTTATAACTTATTTACAAACTTATACTTAATTGAGTTTTAAGTACGCCTGTCCCGGTCTTGATAGTATATTAATAGTATATTAAATAGTGACTGTGTTTATGATGAGTGCCACAAGTGGCAGAATGCGGATTTAATCATAAAGTTCTGGCTTAATAACGACACGAGGACAATGCAAGTGTGTCCGTATGAAATAATTATGATCAAATGCAGATCTACAAAATGTATGCAGTTGTAAATTGTGAGTCACATGAGCAATTTGTCAGCTTGGTAAGTCGTACACATAATGGCATGATTAACAAGACGTATCTAACTGACCGGTTTCTTATGTTGCAAGAAAGTCAGAATACACAGACTAATACAAATGCTACTAATCAAAGGCTAATTACTACGGTGCCATGAAGTCTACGGGTGACGGGATGTCGGGTATACTGTAAAACAAACTCAAATTGGTCTGCTGGCTGCCTGATTAGAAAATACAAACACGCCGTAGAAGATGCAACGCCTTATTCACGTTGATGAAATGAGTACACAATGTTTTGATTCAAGAATGAAAAAGGAAAAGGTTGATCAGGAAATTTTTTGGTATAGATTTTGAAAACAATTCCGGATATTTGGTATCAATTCCGGATTTCCGGATATGGGTTGAACATTCCGGAAGCCCGCAATTTTAATCAAATAGCAATCAGCCAATCATACTGTAGGGCTAAAGAATCGCATGACAACCAGCCAATCAGTTTGCGGTTGATTGTCCAATCAGCCAATCAAACTGAAGGGCAAATAGAATCACACGACAACCAGCCAATCATCTTGCGATTGATTGTCCAATCAGCCAATCAAACTGAAGGGCCAATCATCTTGCGGTTGGTTGTCCAATCAGAAGAGGAAGTATCGCTGCGCGAGAGCCAATCGGTGAGCAGGAGGACAGGTCAAATATTCCTCTTTTTCCTTCGTCTTCTTGTTTAGGATGTGCACCTTGTATGATTGCGGATCAACTGAAAAACAACACGTTTAATGAATGGAATGGACTTTTTTCTTTTTTTCTTCTTTTTTTTTCATTTTTTTTCATTTTTTTTTCAAAAAGATTTTATTGTCCCCAGAAACACAGGTAGTGAACAGGTTGGGGGCCATGTTCACTGCCGTACATATGCTTAATATAGTATATAATTGTAATATAATAATAATAATATGTTGCTAATTATGTAAAAGATGAGGTGAATTAATTGGGATTCCAGGAACAGAAACAAAACAAAATCAATCAATCAATCAATCAAAGTAAAAGAATAAAAATAATAATATAAAAGAGTAAATCTGACATCTGACTTTAACACAAAGACTATTTCACGATAATTATAATTTTAACATCACTGAAATCAGACAAAGATGATGATTGATCATGCAATACTCTACTTACCTTAAACGACTGACTAACAAAACTACCAATGCGTATGACGGATGCCACAGGTTAGAGGCATATAAAGATAAAAATATAGTGTGTTTATTTAACGACATCACTGGAACACATTGATTATTAATCAGCGGTTATTGGATGTCAAACGCAAGGTAATGACGACAATTGGTCACAGAAGAAACCCTCTGCCGTCACATATTCTTCTTGGAATAAAAGCAAGGGATCTTCTATGTGTTGTTTCCCACAGACAGGATAGCACACAACACGGCATTTGATGTATCAGTCATGGATCACTCGTTGGAACAACGGGTCCATTGAGGAGGATCGATCCGTCGACCTATCCAGCCTCAGGCACTTTTGCGCAGAGCTACGCCCCACTCAAGGAAAACAATATACTCATCTACGTTTTTGATCATGGTGCCAGTTTGACGATGGTTCCAGTTTTGACGATGGTTCCAGTTTTGACAATGGTTCCAGTTTTGACCATGATTCCAGTTTTGACCATGGTGCCAGTTTTTACCATGGTGCTAGTTTTGACCACGGTGCTAGTTTTGACCATGATTCCAGTTTGGACAATGGTGCCAGTTTCGACCATGTATTTGACGTCAATGAATTGTTTGCGTTTCCATCACACTTCGCCTGGTTAATTTGATAAAATGCTGCATTCACTCCATAACATAACATAGCTTATTGATATAAACCATGCTTCGTTAACAATGCCATCCATTTAATCGCAACTTAATCGTTCTGTACGTACCCGTCATTAAGGACACACAAATGGAATAGAAATTACACCACTTCCTACATGTATGTCCACAAATTTTGGTATGACGTAATTTTATTGTCGACGTCACGCGATCAAAATCTTTGTAGACATTAATTGTGTGTTACCTTGGTGACTTGGTGTAACTATCTTGGCTAGGTAGTGTACGCCATCAGTATTAGAGAAAGAAGCCGTGCAAAACAAGCCAACACTCGCCATCGACGTTCAGTGGAACAACAATGCCAACTGGACAAGAGGCATAGTCTTTGAATAGCGTGTTTTTATTGGGCGAGTTTTTGTGCCTTTTACTTCAACGTATTTTAATATCTGTATCATAAATACTGTTTAACTTCTTGTAGTATAATTATGTGTGTGTTTAGACGAATGCCACCGTGGTTGCGAAGATAATGTCGTTTATAACATAGTAGTTCTGGTTAATGGTGTATTTTTTATTATTAAAATTAACATTAATTTGTTTATCTACATCTTATTGCTTTCAATATCGATATATGTATATCCAATACACTTGTAGTAAATTAAGATGGTCCGTTGACTTTGGTCTCACACGTGACAAATGATTTTAGGCATTGAAATAACACGGTGGCATTCGTCTTAAACTAGTCATTGTGCATTTAATATAGTACTTTCTTTCTTCACTTCAGATGCTCTTGTGAGCTACCGCATGCACCATCGGCGCTTTCATAATTGTTTTAAAAACTGTGTTTCACTTGTAGGGAAATCCAGGATTAGCTGGGACGCCAGGTGTACCGGGAACGTCGGGAACTAAGGTATGTGAGCACTGACAAATCCCATACTATCTAATTCTATATATTATGGAAGGTAAAATTTAGTGCAAGCGTTTTAGATAGAATCTTTTGCCGACAACGCTCAGCACATTTTTGCGTAATTTACGTAGCCAGACGCCTCAAAACATGGTACTTCTGATCCAAAGCACCATGCTATATACAAACCGTTATCACTTTATTACCTGATGAGGGTCACAGGCGATAGCCCCCGTGCCACAATCTTATTTCTTAAGCGTGTACAAGTGATCGTATTTTGTCAGTACCGTAGCAGATATATTTTAGGATTTCGAGGAATTTAGCTGCATTCATTTTATTGTTTAATCTTGAAAGATGTGCATTTATTTCTAGCTTCAGCTTACATCGTCTATTTATTAAATCGAAGTTCAAATTTTTTTTTTTAAATGCAGGTGGGTGCGGATGTTTATGGTGTCGGTCCCCTTCCGCACCGCCCATATTACAAATTTAAAAAAACACTGTGATATATCACTTTTTATGTAACGTAGCAGCCATGTACACTATTGTTTGTATTTTTTTAAACATAGATTATTTATGTATCAACTATAAATCACTAGAATTTTTATAAATTTCATGAAATCACCGAAAAAGATTACCAGTGATTTCACAAAATAGGTTCCGTTTAGATTATGTTGACTTCAAAACATTATAACTGTTAGGTGTAGCGAACGTAAGACAAAATTGTGGATAAGTTGTAGAATTGGAATATCACATAGTAAATCATGATGAGAATAATTATGCTATTTCCATCCTCTACACATGAATTAGTTATTTGGGCAACGAAGCAATAAATAAGTTTCCTTTTTTTTTAGCTGGTACCGTTGTTGCAACATATATGCTACTCTATTTTTAATAAATTTTTTAAAGTACATATATGTGTTGGAACAGACCACGCGTTAACAAATCTGTATGTGTGTACTTTATGAGAGAATTCTAACAGATGTTACTTAATATTAGTATTTCCTATATTGGTTTAACCTTAGTAACCTCAATGGTAACGTCATTACGTCCAAGTGTCTAGTCTTAAGACAAATACCTGGCAGTTAATTAGCTACACTGACAGTTAATTAGTTACTCTGACAGTTAATTTTAGCTGGAATGGATATGTCTGGCTTATATTTGCTTTACATGTAAATGATAATAAAACGTATCCGAAGTAATTATACTTTATTACCAGGATATATTGGCTGAATGCATATTTAAGCGAATATACTCACACATACTTGTATTTTTTTTTATCCTAGCTCCACTTTGCTTCGGTTTTATGAAAAGAATAACTGAATCTCTAATGCCTTACTCTATAGATATCATTCCACAGAACATTGTTGCTGATGGCCAAATTTAACCTTCATGCGGCATGACGAGGGTCAGATGTACATAAGATGAGATAGTTTGAGATATATTTTTTTACGCTATTCTTTTTCACACATGGTTAGATTCGCCACATTACCTAGATAAAAATCGACAAGAGTTCTTGTACATTAGCGAGCACTGGAACACTGCGTTTGGGTGTTGCTTTCACGGCAAGCGCGTGTAAACTAACTGACTGACTTCTTGTCAATGAATTACCTACCGTTTCGGTAACCTGAACGGTTAGAAGTGCATTGCCAGCAAAAGTTTAAGCAAAACCATTGACATAATGAAAAAAACTTCACTCGTTCCGAGCCCATCGCCGAGTCAGGATTTGTAAGGGACAATGCTGATTGGATGAGATTAATATGCAGCAAGTTTCCTTTTTCCAGATTCTAGTGTTGTTCAACGTCGGTACGACCTTGTTACGTGCGCAGGGTAGTCAACGTGTACGTCATTTTTATTTTAAGGGTGAACCAGGTGAGAGAGGAAGGGATGGCCAACGAGGTATGCCTGGAACCGACGGGAGACCGGTAAGTTTTTTTTAGTTTTTTTTTTAATATATAAATTTTATTTGATATGAAATATGGATGTGTAGCTACTTGGCATATAGTATATTATGGGAGAGGGACGTAGCCTAGCTTGGCATAGTGTATTATGGGAGCGGGACGTAGCATTATCTCAGCCAAAGAGATATTTGAGAGGTCGAAGGATCAATCCTCCTTCAGTAGACACGTTAGGTTATTTCCCGTTCCAATCAGTAATACACGACTGTTTCATCAAAGACCTTGGTATACTCTCTTGCCTTTTGTGAAATGCACATAACCCAACGGGTCCGCTGGGGAAGATCGATCCGTCGAACTATCGAACTTCAGTCGCATAGCATCAATTTGAAACTCGTATACGTTATGAATATTTGTAAAGTACTCCCCCAATCTCCCTTCATTCGACGTTCTTTAAATTGACTGAGTCAGCAAATTATCTGTAGAAATGGGGTGCGTTAAACAACAATATTATAATAATAAGTATATACAGGTGCATACTTGTAGCACATCAGTTGTTACGGTTTTGGCAGTGAAATTATTTATACTTAACTTTTATTTAACAATAATAACAATGGCTATAGAGATTTTAAGCTTTAAAAATCCATTGTAATCTTGCGGTACTATATACCCGCCTTGGACACAGCCATGGCATTAACTTTATGGCGGACCGTTCCCAATGCGGGGGTGATTGAACCTTTGGTAGATAAAAGCACTAACATTTTTTCACTTCGCTTACTGTACTATGTTCTTGAGGCTGTCTATAGATTTACTACATGAAGACGGTCTATTTTAGAATTGAAAGAATTGCAAAAAAATGTTCAACGCGTTATGTTGGCTGCAATCTAATACCTGTAGTTTTAATCCCGTTATTTGAGAAATGTTTCATTACATCAAATAAGAAAAGTACGTGCGGTCATTGTTCGATGTGCACCGACAAATCATTAAAGAGTAACAGCAACTGCAGCTCTGATTAACGGTAATAAGTTACAGAACTGGGGCCTGTTCCACAATACATTTACGACTAGTTGTAGACGTAAACATAAATATCTGAATGAACGTGTACCCCAAAATATTAGCCGAGACGTCATGGGCTTTTGGTAATTTGTGGCGTGTTATCCACGGAAGCTATTCGTTCTTGGAGACAACTAGGTTTAATTATATTTTGGGGAACACTTTCATTTAAATATTTACGTTTACGTCCACAACTAGTCGTAAATGTTTTGTGGAACAGGCCCCAGGACAGAACGATTGATGGCTGTTCCCAACGAGTGAGGCAATTAGTCTCGATAGCCAGACCCTGTTATCACATGAACACTGTCTGTAATCACCTGGATATCGAGACTAAAATATATTGTCTTAGTCGTTGATATAAAACCGGTAGTAATTATAGTTGGGTTCTTCTGCAAAAAAACAAATGAGACTACTTAGTCGAGACTCAAAGAAGTGTTATTTAAGCACAGGTAGAATCGCAAACTGAATAGAGTCTAGACATGGGATTTGTAATCGTAGTACTAGTACCAATCCAGAGTGCGTGTGCTTATATCTGCCAGTGGTCCTCAATTGGTATACACATGTGATGTTCTGTCTGTGGGAAAGTGCATATACAATATCACTTGATGTTAATCGGTAACAATAACTGATGTTTGCTGCAACACGTTTCTTCCTAGACCACGTGTCGATATAACAATGTGTTCGACATTCATTAGGCGCTGATTATTATTAATCAATGTCATGCAGTGGCGTCTTAAACAAACAAACTTGATTCGAGTTTTATTTTAATTTAGGTATTGTATTTATTGTAGTTATTGTATTTATACTCAAGGGCCAACTGAGGCGTGTTCAGAGACGCGATATTTCGCGTAAACTCGCGTGTATTTTAACTGGTACCAATCGTGAATTCTATCATATCACATTCATTTAATATTGGTACACAATCCCGTCTAGCGTGAACTCGCGATATATTTGTTCTCTGAACACGACTCTGTGGCTTATTGCAAAATAAAGATGATTATTTATAACTATTGAACTGTGTCACAAATGGGAATAGGTTTGGTGTTGTGCCAACTATAACTGAGGCACGGCGCCCTTTCTTTCAAACCAAGTACCTCGTTCCTCCCCAATGTCTGTTTTTACCATTCATCTCCCGTCAGTTGCATTCTTCCATCGACAAGTATTAATGAACTAATCTGACCTACACGGCAACACTGTTTGTGGAATAATGTGTTTTAAAAACAGACTGAAGCTCGTACAAAAGTTACACAAATACGTTTAAAGGTACAGTCCCGAGTTTGAAGATGAGTGCCATCGTACTTATACGCACCTAATGCTATTTGTAACATATTTCTGGTTAATAGAGCGTTTTTATTGATTAAAGTTAACTTTTACTTACATTTTATTACTTAGAATATCAATATTTGTATATCCAATGCGTTTGTGGTAGCTTGGTATGATCATGCAGCGCTGGGTCAGTGCAAGAATGTCGTATCTAAAAAAAATTGAAAAATGGGGTCTTTCCGTTTTTAATACAATATGTATCCGTACAAAATTGTTGTATGTGCATAAAGAGGACCGCCTAGTATTGATCGGTGCAAAACTGTTGTATATAAATATACTGATTTATGTTTTAATGCTCGTTTTCTCAATAAGGGAATTTTTAGATACGACATTCTTGCACTGACCCATGCAGCGATTGGACTTTTGTCTACAATAATTTAGTACGTTAAAATGTATTTTAAACAAAAATACAATGTACATATCGTTCAAGCACGTCTGTCATAGTCTCGCAATCCAGCTGCATCGATTTCCTGTCCAGAACGGAATTTAGTGTTAGTATGATAGAGAAAACCCGCTACTCTTAATGAGTAGCAAAGAATATTTTAGATGCAATTTCCCACAGACAGGACTGTACACACCACGGCCTTTGTTAAACCAGCAGGTCTAAGTGGAAGTACACCTACCCATTGAGCCTTGCGGAGCACTCACTCTGGGTTGGAGTCGGTACTGGGATTAAACAATCCAATATTCCATGCACGAATGGTACCAGACTGAAGACCGAAGCGTTAAGCACTACCACCACGGAGGCAGGTCTTGCATCATAGGAATTTCTATTCCTTGTAGCCTACACCATCACTGCGCTGACTGTGTTATGGTAGCAGGTTTCCTCTCTCAGCCAACACCGTTCTTAATTGGATACAAGCACCTATTGGAACTTTATAAAAACAACAAATGGATATTTTAGGCTGTGGACCGATATTTCTCGCATTATGTCTGTCTTTCTCGTTATTTAGTGTGGTTTGTTTCCCTATCGACGGCGTTCACGTGGTACAACTTCTAGGTTAACAAATATTCCACCGTAATTTCAACAGTACTGTAAACCATATTAATATTGCGACGTGCGTTTTTTCCGCAAATATGCCCCTAAACGCATTTTCTCGACGTTTAAATTTCGCGAACGACAATCGCCCTATTGCAAGCACATTATAATGCTAAAATTACGCGTGCTTATAAATTTTCGGGAATTGAGATTGAGCGCGAACTAGGCGAAAATTAGATGCAATTTCCCACCGACAGGACTGTACATACCACAGCATTTGTTAAACCAGCAGGTGTAAGTGGAAGTACACCTACCCATTGTACCTTGCGGAGCACTCACTCTGGGTTGGAGTCGGTACTGGGATTGCAAAACTCCCATATGCCATGCACGAATGGTATCTACCAGACTAAAGCCCGCGAAATTTTGATGGTTTACGGTAGTCTATCCAGGTGCAAAATACGTTGTGTGAAAATGTTCTGCCAAATCTTCTTCTTTTTTATGGTACACAGTTCAA
This sequence comes from Melanodrymia aurantiaca, assembly GCA_032355825.1. NCBI lineage: Eukaryota > Metazoa > Mollusca > Gastropoda > Neomphalida > Peltospiridae > Melanodrymia > Melanodrymia aurantiaca. The sequence goes on from JAULBR010084022.1 coordinate 13,677, forward strand.
AGATTAAAGGAGTACATGTGCGCAATTCTCCACTTAAAGCACGCTAAAACACAACTGTTGTAAATTCAGATCGTATTAATTGCGATCACCTGTGTGCTAACACCTGCAGTTTTATGCAACGCACCTGTCTTTGTTTTCTGTGATAAACATCCACGTTTAATTATTTGATTATTTCCTGCCTTCGAGGTAACCCGCTGCGGCTACATAGGTTACTTTTCTTCGAATACCAACAAGGTATATCTTGTATGTGCACTTTCCCACAGACAGGATAGCACACACCACAATCTTTGAACTGCATAATTTGTAAACGGGAAATAACCCAACTGGTCTCCTGAGGAGGATAGATCCTTCGACCCATCGAACATTAGGCGGACGTTCTAATGCTGAGCTACGCCCCGCTCCGCGTTTCAATGAAGACAACAGACAAACACTACGGCTGTACTTACGAGGTGTGCACCGCTAGGGCAGGATACGACGACTTTTTCGAACACCTTGCCCCGTGCTTATAAACGTTTTAAGGTCTAGACTTTAGACTTTAACTTAAGATTCAGACTTTAGTAAAGAAAATAGTGGTTATAAAATATTTAAAATCTAGATTTCAGTCTTTAATAAAGTACAAACTTAAAAGACTAATGCAAGTCTTGAAACTTTATGGAGTTATGGCTCTAAGTTTAAATCTGGAGTTCAGATTTTATTAAAGTTTAGCGTGTAAAACGTTTATAATCTCGGGGCCTGGTTCCATCACTGCTTTAGCTGTGATTTGTCAGTAGGCCTACTTGCCATCTCGACTGTATTAATGTCCCTTCGACTCTGCATTCCACAGAGATATGCATTTGGCAATGTCACTGTTATGTCGTTTAGATGTCAGTCTCTACAAAGAGCCAATTTCACAAAACATTTACGACTAGTTGTGGTCGTAAACGTAAATATCTGACTAAAAGTGTTTCCCAAAACATAACTAAACGTAATTCGCTACAGGAATAGTAATCTATGGTTCCTTATGTCATGATTTTGAAGTTTGTTGGCTTTTTTGCTACATTTTGATTTTTTATCTTTTTTTAGATGGAAATTAGGTCAAGGAATTCAAATCAAGTTGTTTCGATTTTTTTTCGGCCAGTCGTTTGGCACCCATCTTGGTTTTAAAAATGGCCACCATTTTCAGAATAAAAATTATTCGCTCTTTATCTCGGGCCTGTGAGAAACAAAGTTATAACTGGTGGCAATACCTCTAATTGTAATAACAACGGTTCCAAAATACTAATGTCGTGACACGAAGTATATATAGACTTACGATGTTTTGTGATGTTTTACGATATTTCAGTTCCACAGAAGATAGTGCTAGAATTATATTAACAATAAAGATGTTTCTTAATTTGTGTGGTATAAACTTTTAGTGTACATCATCAAAAATCAAATGTTTTGACATAATTATGTGAACTTAAATCTGGAATTCGGTAACACAGCGAGACTATGTTGTCTAATGTTGTTGTTGTAGGGACCACAAGGATCTACGGGACAGTCTGGTATTATGGGACCAATGGGACCACCAGGCCCGCCTGGGTCAACGGTATGTATGTTATTAACTACGTTATATAATTATGTGTGTGTACGTGTGTGCGTGTACATATATATAATATAACTTTACGCTTAATCTGGTTTAATATTTCTCTCAGTTTGGATAACGTCACAACAAAATTTGTTATTGTTTTTGCATTAGTAATTTGCATGATACATGTATTTTAATAAGTTCAATAATTATGTAATTGATATGAGGAGTCGGAAGATGAAGGTGGGTTGGGGGTGGGTTCGCAGGTTCGTTATTTAGAGAGTTTTGAAATGGAAAAGGGGTGGAGTTTAAGTTGTGGATTATGTTAAAGTTTGTTTATATCGATACAAAATGTCAGGTAAGGGGTGGGTTAGAACAGGTTACACAATTTTAAGTAATCGTTGATCCTATTATTACAACATAATTACGTTTTCAGCACATTTGATTGTCCATCTTCCAAATACACAATCTCTTATTTCTGTCTATACATGTATGTTTCATGATTTTTATTCATGTATGTCATGTACTGTCTATGAGCAGCAATGCTTCAAGCAAATAAACTACTAGCAATAAATCAACGGAATGAAATGGTATCAAACAATAATCTGCCTTTCGTTCAGTTCAATAGGGCAAGCGTTCTGCTACCGACATAAAACATTTTGTCACCGGTGTTTGTATCTAACATTAAATGAATGTGATATGATATTAGACGATCGGTACCAGTCACATCGTTCCAGAGCGCTCGCCCTATTGAACGCAAGGCTGATGCTGCTGTGTGTAACAAAAAATAGTTCTGGTGTAAATACTTAGCATTTCTTGTTTGACTAATTTACAGGGTTCATCTGGACCGCCTGGAGAGAAAGGAAACACTGTGAGTGTTTTATAACCTTAACACTATCTAACTATTTGTAGCAGTTATTATATTACCATGACGGTGTACTGAACCAACGAACTATATTAAAATCATTTGATGTTCATCTTATTGCTATATCTATCCACGTATGGGGTGTTTATTGTATTATTGGATTAACAAAGAAATTAATTGTCTTTTTAAATAATATTATTTGCATTAAATTATGGAGCATATGTATTTTTGTTGAACATCTCTCTGAGGTGCATAAGGTCGATGGATCGATCGTCAGTAGACTCGTTTGGGGCTTTGCAATTCCACTAGTGATCGACGACTAGTATATCAGAAACTGCATGGTATGTGGTGACAGCATTGCTTTTCCGATACCATAAATCACAATTACAGTGTGTTTGACATCAAATTGTCGATGATTTTTAACCAATGTGCTCCTGTGGTGTTATTATATAAACCATTCGTTTTTCAATATTGGTTTCAGATTATGACAAAAATATCCATTAGACCAACGAGCATAATACAATTTTTTTAAATTGGCATCCACGTCAAAAAAGGCAGACCATCTTTTTTAAAAGGGCATTATTAAAACACTAAAAAAATATCACAAAGTTGTTTTTCCAGGAAATGCCAGACGACACCAACCTACCATTGTTTCAAACACATGGTTGAAATTAAATAGTCTTTATTTATCAGGTTATTCCAGCATGTATTACCATACACATCCTATAATTTTTTTATAAAGTATTTCTTTGTCTATTCTAGACATTTGGAATTAGTTATGTCTACGACAATGCTCATGAAGTTCAATTTTGAATTAATTGAATCAGCGATAATGCCTTAACAAATTAAGTGTGTATTTCCGGTTGCTTCCTTGAAGAACAATCTGGTAGGTAGGTAGGTCGGAAATGTTTTCTAAATTTGTTCAATAATTTTACGTTTTTCCGCAGAATTTTTTTTTTTATGAAACTTTGAAACTTTTGAAACTTTTATTTGATACATCCAGGCCGTCACACGAAATTAAAAAAACACATTTTTGTTAAAAAAAAATTATGGTCGCGGCATAAAATTAGGGTCGGTCAGGAAACTGGAAACACACATTTTTATAGGCCTAATTATATTTTATATGTTTCATTGATATTTCTTGTTCATAACATCATTTGTTTCGTCTGTCCAGTCTGGCATTCACGAGGTATGTACGCATGCGCTACAGACAAGGTGTGACATCTTTCATCCTGTAGAATTATTTTCTCGTATGACTTAATAGTGTTATTTAAACCATTCTGTTATTTTTGCAAACTAAGTCAGTGATTCTGATCAAACTAATACATTATTCAAGAAAACAAAGCTCAAAATAAGAAACTCATTTTTTTATTTAATCTGCAACATTCACTATGCTCTTTATTATTATTATTAATGTTAAGAAATGTAAAACATCGTAAAATTACACTTTGATGAAACGTGAAGATTTAAAAAAAAAAAGTTATTAACTTTCCTTGGAATCTAAATGTCAAAGCAAACCACATAGCAAGTATCGTAATGTAGAGTCGCAGAGATATTATTACAAGTCTAAATGGTATGGATTCACAGATTACAGTCAAAGATGAGATTATCAAAGCAATTTCAGATTCAGATTATTTCCTAGGTGACCCTCTCTGATTCAAAAATAAATAAATGTACCTATGATGGTAAAAAGATGCTGTGCAAAATTTGAGTTCTGAACACCTTATAATTTTTTAATATGACCACTTGAAAATAGGGATTCGAACGAACAGCCGGTATCTTCTGAAAATTAAAATGTTCTTATTGTGGTATACCCATAGTTACACTGTTTCGGAGGACATACTAGTATTTTAAAAGTCCGAGTCCCAGTTATACAATATTTAAGTTTCCCGATTCATAGCTTTATCTATTGGCCAGATATTGGGTTTTAAAACTGAGTTCAGATCTGAAATTTTGCACAAAACCGTTTCGCCATAAACGGCATATTTAGTAATCTGAGAGGGACCTTTATTCACTTTGTTGTCTTATTCTAATTTGTTTCCCTGTAACAGTGTAACCAAATAGCCATGGTTACCGTTCCATAACAGTCGTTCTCTTGTAACCCATTTCTGACACCTTATCATAACATTAGTTGCATTTTAGCGTTATTCTGTTAAATGAAATTTTGTTCAGTGTATTTTGTTTATAGTTATACCTGTATTGTCTTCTTAAAAACTTCTTTTCTCGTTCTTTCTTTTATGTTTTCCTTTCTGTTACTTGCAATCCCAGTTAAGTTAATATTTTCCAGGTTATCGTTATTGATTGTTGTTATAAAATTATTACAAACTAATTTATTAAAATAGTCACCACTACTAATAATATTATAGAAGATTAATGCGTGCAGTATTGGTTAAATTTATCACTAATCTATATACTTCATTTACATGTTCCAAGTCGAACTTTTATATAGAAAAGTAAAAAAACTAAACGGTGCAAAGAAGTGTTTCCATGATGTTATATACATGTAGTAATATTGTTTAAATTAAAATAATTTAATAGCTCCCTGGAGGTATACACCAAACCTTGCAATAGTTCCATCACCCTCCATAATCTAAAACCCATTTCTATTACTATTAATCTCTATAATAGCCATTTAAAAGATGCTAGCATTATCTACTTTTGACGATTATTTTAATACATTGTTTTCCCAAATCGTGAGACCACTCAAATATTAAAGACATAAGTTTGTCATTTGCAGGTAAAGTATATAATTATGTTTCGTTCATTGAACCAAGTCATGTGTAGAGATACGGTTTTGTGCTGTTAAGGGTTAGTCTAATTGTACATATTTCAGGGGTATGCACCAGGATATCCAGGAGGTGGACCAGGTCCAATAGGACCATCAGTAAGTAAAGCATAATAATTATGTTTAAATATACACACACATCATCATAATTATGTCATTGTGATATTCATATTATATTGCATTCTGGAATGTGTTAAACTGTTATTCATATTTTGAAAATATATGCTTATCCATTTAAGAAAAATAAAGAATCCAATATGTTAATCTTCATCAAAAGTCACAACCATGGACATTACTATTAAGTAAGGTTTTTTAGTTTGTGGTGGATTTGTATGCAACTCCGGCTCAATAAAAATAGACTGATGTTTGCTATTAGTGTGTTGAACATGTTACTATCTATTTTGTTCATTCGTTCTTGACACAGGTTAATGTCGTAAAACATAATGATACAAATCGCCTGTAATTGTGGTCTGGTCGAGTCTGTCATGTGACTGATTTGATGAATGACTGCGACCCGACCCTGGTGTAGATATCCATAATACCTGTGATAACGCTGTTAGCGCTGGTTTCAAACAGGGTGATAGTGTAAGCCCAATCTTAAACATGCACGTTGTATTATAAAATTCATTGATGAAAATAGAATATTTTTAAAGTTACATTCGACGTTGTAATTAATACTGCTAAAACAATAAATTGCTTAAATGTGCATGAAAAGTATATTTTACAAACTTGATTGTGAGAAATTTCGACAGTAGTATTCTTTGTTAATCTAAGTATGTTATTGCACTCAGTTATTTGTATGGTAGTTAATTCTGCATACTTAGCAGATAATGTATATTGACATTGATCCAGACATAGATTAAATAGACTCGAGTCAAAAGTATGTTACAGTCTAGTAATCGGCTTACGCAAGATAGAGAAATATCTTTGTTCAATTTCGCGTGTTAAACCAGCGTTAAACTTTGTGACAAGACGCTGGCTTTATTGTGTAGATCACTGATATCAAATACAATGTTTTATTGAGATTGCAAGCAAGCCAACTGCAACAGGTCAGCCAAAGGCACTTGTGGTTAGGATTCTGGATGAATTCTGAGCCCTGCTGTATACATGGAATGGTTGATTTGTTTTTCTTTCCTCGTTATCCCTTTAAAAATTCGTACAGCCTATCATGAGAATATTAGGCTACGTTAAATTTAGACACATATAGTGATATAGAATTAATTGGGTTTGTGCTAAATATATACGGAACTAAGGGTGGCACGGAGTTTACTTGTGAAACGTGACCGCATATAAAATAATTAAAATCTGGTTTAAAGAGCTTAGTCTTAAAAGCGATTAAAATAATTATATCTAGATATTGTGTACAGCGATTATATGTATTACCAAACTACGTTTAGAGCCACGATACCTTTTTACAGTATACATATTTATATCATTATTATATTGACAACAGTTACTGTCCAATAGCCGATGGTTTTATTCGTGCTGGGGCGTCGTTAAAAAACAACTATATTTATATTCAATTTACATTATAATTGCTAAAGTACGCTATGGGTAAGAAGGTCCCTGAGTTAATTATATCATGAAAAATGACTGTCCTATTTGTGGGAGAGTGCATAATTATAAAATACAATCTTCCTGTTTAGTAATAATCAGCGGTTTGCTCTCACATACTAACACTAACTTCTGTCCTGGAAAGGCAGTCGAGACAACAGGACTGCGTATCCAGGACAGACGTGCTTGAACCTTTAGTGGATACAAGCACGTAAATAAGTTGTAACTAACTAACTATAACTAACTAAAGTATTTAACATTGAGCAAATAATACAGCATTGTCCGATACCAACACAATTATAAATTATATAACACTGTATTTTACTTTATTTGTAAATGAATTTTTATATGACTGTATATTACTCGTAAATGTATATTGTATTTGCGTTTCATTTTTCGTTAGTTGTAAGTGAATTTTTATATGACTGTATATTACTCGTAAATGCATGTTTTATTTGCGTTTTACTTTCTCGTAAATCTATGTTTCATTTGCGTTTTACTTTATACGTTATTTGTAAGCGAATGTTTATATGACTGTAATATTACTCGTAAATCTATGTTTTATTTGCGTTTTACTTTAGGGACCATCGGGTCAACGAGGAGCAATTGGAATGGTGAGTACTTAAATTAATAAATAATAAATAAACAAAGTCGGTAAAATACTAGTATAGTTTAACAGTTAAACTGATTGTCCCTACTAAGTCTTGTCTCACACTTCGCCCCGCCTTCCTACAATACCAGATCCCGTTCTTACTATTTCTTTTTCAAATATCGCCTCTTCGCACATCGTTACATATTTATCTGTGGAGAATCAGACTGTTTTTTATCTCAAGAATTTTAACTGACTGAAACTACATAAATTATATCGGTGGCTGCATTTTTCGTGCTGTATAAAAAAAAACCGCGATACGGCGATAAGGTCTTATGTTATATATTAAATGTATATGACCTCCATAATCAGATGAAAGCGGAAGAATTCGATTTAATATATATAGAGTGTAGTTGTATTTGCTTGTTTGGGTGGTGGTGGGGGGGGGGGGGGGTTGCAATCTAAAAATTGTTCAAGATATTTAAAAGTGACAGCATGCACCTATTGCCGTACTCTATACAATGCTAGCGTTGATATAATACTTATACGATAGGACTTCACATGTTTTATATCGTTTGTTACCGATAATATTATAATCAGTTTGAAGAAAGATCCATCGGTCTAGCCCCCTTGTGGGTGGCCAACCCACTTGTCATTGTCAGTGTACCCGACTAACGCGTCAACTTTCATCATATATAAATTTCCTGTCCACGAGGAAAGTACATTATTAAAGATCTATTGTCAATTTTACATTGTTTGAATACATGTAATGTCACCTTTTAGAGCCAGTGTGTTAGGTCTATGTATACGTGTTTTCAGTGAAAGACGATACAGCGTTTATAAACACGGATTATCTATAATTATTACTGTGGCTGATGTCTATAAGTATGGATTTGATAGAGAAAGTCCCTTACAGTAGTTCTATTTTCCCGACGATAACTAATTTAACGTTTCAATTTACAAATGTTTTTAGTACTAACGTTTAACAAGACAGTTAGTAGGCCTATTGATTGACTGGTGACATATTTGTGTAAAATACTATTGGATGCCACAAATATTTATATAATGTGTAATAATATAATGTTTTTCAAAAAGGAAACAGTATCAGAGTTGTCATGCGATAGGATTCACAAGTCGATTTATGCTACGTATTATCGTAACTTATCTGTGATTCTCACTGGATAATCTAACAGACGTACTTAAAAATGAATAAAAAATTTTTTTTTTCAAAAGCTCAGTGATACATTTTAAAGATTGCGTGTCAGTTTATTTTATCCGTTTTTTTATCAGTCCATGCACAAATGCCTTCTGCGTAGCTTAAAATATGGCTCTTGCCATATTCAGAACAATTTAATATATTTTAGATTTGCAAACTCGTTAGAAAAGGAATCGGGTCTATGAATTCCTAAATAGTTGGATGAAATTCAATTTTCTTTTGTGATTATAATTATATTATATGAACGCATTAGCGAGAAAGGCTGTTTTTTTAATGAATTGATGCGACAGGACATGTATGCTAATGTTACATAAATTTACATTAAGCGAAACTGAGTGTATATTTGCACGTGTGTGTACGTTATCACTAAGGTGCAACAATCTCCTTTCCAATCTCAAAATCGTTTTCCTTTATTGAGAGGACAGATATGGGTGGAGATGGAGTGGGGGAGGGGTGCTAACCAAATGATTCCCCTCCTTGAATCCGCAAATTAAAACGTGTCTGTTTTTTAAAATTATTGGATGAGTTTCCAATACTTAGATAGTAATTGAAGGTAAAGTTACGTTTTATATTTTGATATTCCTAAGTTTGTAGCTGGATGCAGGCAATAATTATGTTTACTCAGTAAGCTCCTAATTATTATATTTAATTGCCACTTTACTATAACGATGCAGACGAAAATACGAAACTAAAGTGATTAAAATCTATATTTATACCATTCTATTTATAGCCTGGCGAACGTGGAGCTGGTGGTTCTCGTGGTCCTTCAGGAGGACCTGGACAACCAGGAATTCCTGGACTGGCCGGTCCTCCAGGACCTTCAGGAAGAAGAGGGTTGAGAGGTCAACATGGCATGCCGGGAATGCCTGGTATACCAGTCAGTATACAACCATAATAACAGATGCATGATTGTGCTAACAGTCACAGAGAACTCTCCAAGTGAACACACATAAACATAGTCAACGTACAGCTATGATATTACCATGGCTACCTCATTTAATGTGGTAGTGTCATTACCTCTTATTGGAGCGGGGCGTAGTCCAGTGCTCAGTAAAGCGGCTCGAAGAATCAATCCTCGTCAAAGGCCCCGTTGGGTTATGTCCCGTTCCAACCAGTGATCCACGACTGGTCTATCAAAGGTCGTGGTGTTTGCTATCCTGTCTGTGGGATAGGGCACATAAAAGATCCCTTGCTGTTATTCGGTAAGAGTAGCCTACGTGCGTTTGACAACCGCTGATTAATAATCAATGTTTTCCAGAGGTGTTGTTAATAAACAAACTTTATACCTTTTATTGAAGAAAACAAAAACAGCATTAAAGTATTCTATTTGAAATACAGCCAAGTCTCCTTTGTTAAAGAACCATACTTAACATTAGAAATCCACTTTTTTAAAAACTGATTCCATTTAATCCGTAATCTCTAAAACTATTCCTATTCAAATACATGAGCAATAATTTGATAACAATTTTGTTAGCAGTTTTCAAATAAATTTCAACATTTAGTTTTTCTATGTATATACTAGTATTTTATTCTCCTATTGATCATTAGGAAAATTATTGAATAATATACATGTATTTTAATATGTATTACGCAGGGAAGGAGTATATCTGAGGACGAAATGAGGGAACTGTGCAGTATTGTATTACGAGGTATTCCATTGGGCTGTCCATCTATAACCAAAACCTTATGTGATGGGTATAAAGGAAATTATGAGCTGTACAGTACAAGGATATCACTATATCAAAATACTAGTTCCATGCTATCTTTGTTGTACCTATGTTACATATCTGCCTACGCAATATTAGTCAACCTTGTATGAAAGAGACTGTTGGGTCGATCTCACACAGACACTCAATCCAACACCTTCCCTAGTTGGAATCAAATGTTAACGATTGGTATCATATTATAATGCCATCTTTGCAGAAAGATTCCACATTGGCAGCCAAAACCAGTAGCATAATATCGTTGTAGTAGGCTTGACATAATATGTTACCCTATGTTGTTTTAAAACAAACGTTCCTTTCTTTCCTTCCAATTCCTCTATTATTTCAATCATAAGTTCAGATAACAATCCGTTCATCAATCCCAAACCACCCCGCTCTACCCACCTCAAGTTATCTAACATCTATCCATCTATCTATCTGTCCATGTGTTGTGTTTAGATCAACTAACAATCCGCCCATCAAACCCAATCCACCCCACGCCCAGCCCACCTCAAGTTATCTAACATCTATCCATCTATCTATCTGTCCATGTATTGTGTTTTAGATCAACTTGAAGATTTGATAGCTGACCTAAGAGGTCCGCCAGGGCCTCCAGGTTTTGGTAAGACGGGCAGACAAGGACAGCCAGGACAACTAGGATTACAAGGTAATGTGACCTACACGTAAGACAACCTCATCTCATGTAATACACACTAACAGGAACCTCTGAGAAATACATTACCATGCAATGAGACCGTCGCATATGGTACAAACTCTCCGCACAAGGCAGAGTCGAAAGGACATTGCGACAAGGTAGACATGGCATGTCCTTACGAATTACTGCCAAAGCAGAGGTGATACCACATGTTTTCAAAAGTTGAGCATCTCATATTATACAGAAATCTCCGCACACGGCAGAGTCGAAGGGATATTGTGACAAAGTAGAGATGGCATTTCCTCACGCATTACTGCCAAAGCAAAGATGATACCACATGTTTGCAAACATTAGGTATATCCTGCTCCACAGGTCGCACCTGTCGTAAGCTACTATAACAATGTTGATGACCAGAAACATAATACGATATACATATATAAATATTGTAAGCAATAAGATGTAGACAAATTAATGTTAATTTTAATAATAATAAATGCTGTATTAGCCAGAAATAGGTTACAAATGGCATTAGATGTGTAAGTACGGTGGCACTCCTCTTAAAACTCGGGACTATACCTTTAAAACTATTAACAAATGTTAATTTTAATAATAATAAATGCTCTATTAGCCAGAAATATGTTACCAATAGCATTAGATGTGTAAGTACGGTGGCACTCCTCTTAAAACTCGGGACTGTACCTTTAAAACTATTAACAAATGTTAAATTTAATAATAATAAATGCTCTATTAGCCAGAATGTTACAAATAACATTAGATGTGTAGGTACGGTGGCACTCCTCTTAAAACTCGGGACTATACCTTTAAAGCTATGAACTGTGTATAATAATATAATACTGTTTCTTTTGGTAGGTGACAGAGGAACACCAGGATCTCAAGGTGCAAGAGGATTCATGGGGATGCCAGGAATGCCAGGTCCTATGGGACCACCGGGCATCATGGGTAATTTCTACAGTATTAGTGCACACTAAAAAATAATACAGTCGAACCTCTTTTATATTGCCCTTCAGATCCATGTACATAAACACTAACCAGATGCCTATTATGTATGTACATGTATTCGAACCTGTATATAAATTACATGTTATAAATAAAATCACCATCTTTAAAATTAATTCAGATGTCCCGCGATTTAAAAAAAATATATTTAAGGTTAGGGGCCTCAGTACATTGCTTTGACCGCGGACCTCAAATACAATGTATTCTTAAAATTGTTCTGGATGTCAACACTTATACAAAACCATGTATTTTAACTAAATATACCTGTAAAAGTAATTCAGAAAATGTCAATACTTTATACAAAACTATGCATTTGAAATTGTATTTAAAGGCTACCTTTATATAAACATTACATTGACTGCATATTTTTTAAACTCTACTCTACACCAGTCTTGTGTGTATCATGCTCAGCAGAATAGATGTGGTTACTTAACTGAAGTTAGGAAAAATATGGCATTAGCCCCATTTTAGTAATAATAAGCTCTTCAATTACCATACGTTGTCCACACTGCAGGTATGCCAGGTTCAAAAGGTGAGCGGGGACCAATTGGTAAAGGCAAAGATGGAATAATGGGACCATCAGGACTGACAGGTATTACTATAATTATGGAGATATCGTAATATAGAAACATTTAAATACATTTCCTATAATAATTCATAGAAACAAACCTAGAGGATCGACCACCCAGATTACACGAATAAATTGAAAACCTATAATTGCATATGAGCTCATTGGATTAAATTCCATATGCTATAACCAATACGATTTACACTGTGTTACAGAATGAATTAATGAATGTATTTTAACGACACCCCAGCACGAACAAAGACATCAGCTATTGGCCGGAACTGGGCAACCGCCTCAAAATTGTCCCTGAAGAGCATGCTTTCGTACGCCCTAGCACTTCGTGGCCCTCAACATCGCTAGTTCGCCGCCCAACTCCCCAATGTCACATTCGTTCCGGCGGCCCTACACTTGCAGGGTCATTCGGACCAGAAGAAAGCAAGGAACTGTATGAAATATATGCCACACGTTGTAACCATACACACCATATTATCCAATTATATAACCAATAGGCTCTAACATGTGTTGTATAAACTTGCAGGTCCGCCTGGACCACCAGGAGAAATGAAGGAAGTGTATAAAATTATATATGCCACACGTTATAACCATACTGTCCATACATCCCATATTATCCAATCATATAATCAATAGGCACTAATCTGTGTTGTGTAAACTTGCAGTATCACGCGGACCACTAGAATAATTGAAGGAAATGTATGAAACAAATGCCACACGATATGTTCATATATACGCCATAGTATCTAATAATTATAATCAATAGGCACTAATCTGTGTTGTGTAAATTTGCAGGTCCACCAGGACCACCAGGAGAAGGTGTTCACGGTCGACCAGGCGAGAGAGGACCGCCAGGTGTTCATGGGATGCATGGTCCACGTGGTGTGAGAGGTCGTCCAGGATCACCGGGATATTGTGAATACTGTAATTACGGACCTGCAGCGGCTCCTAACTATATATACCAGCAACGAAGAAACAACGTCAAGGGACCTTAAAAACTCCACAAACCTGTTAATATACATGTGATAAAACTAACATGCACCTGTAGCCGCAAGTCTTTCGTATGTTTGTTTTCATCCATCATTTCAAATGTTTCTTTTTTATTTTTGTATACCACCACTACTACTACTACTTCTACGACTACTACTACTCTAAACCGGTTCAATAGTTCTTTATTTTCTGGAATAGACAAACTAATAGATCAACATTGATGCTTCTCTTCTCATCAATGTCTCCCTTATGTGTTCATAGTTTTTGGAGTCTTCAGTTCTACCTCAACTAAAATTTCTGTTTTATTCCTTGCATGATATTTTTGTAATTCCTGTTGACTATTTCTCTTGGTAGTGTCTTTACCCGTTGTAGAATAGATTTACTTCACTTCGGGTGGCATACTGGCCACGTCACCTCGAACATGCATATTCATATGGCTATCAGCCAATCATCGGGGTGAGTGAGCAGTCTGGCCAGCGGGGTTTTTACTCACATGCATGTCATTATCATATCATTTCTGATATTTTTGGTTATTGCGTATGATTGCTACAGGGAGCCAGGAGGTTTTGTGTTGTATTTGAGGTCCCTCATGATGTTGGTTCTTCCATGGAAAAAACAGTGCCGCGAATCGAAAGATCATGTGAAAAATAATACATTCACAAAGATTCAAGCATTGTGCTGCAAGTAGAATTGCAGTTGTTTATCATGGGGACTCAGCTTACCGGTTACAGAAGATGATGAACTTTGAGGGTATTTGGGGGGAATTATGATGAGAGTTGTTTCCCATTCAACACTCATTTGTGATAAAAGGTATAAAGGCATTATTTTTACCAAGTGATATCATGAAAGTTCCTGATTTGTAGACAACATCTTAAGGTATTCAAGGAAATAAAAACAAACCAAAAAACAATAAGACTACCTTGGTACGAAAGCAAGGTGGTTGATCATAGATTAGTTCTGCTATGTGTTTACCGGCATTTTGCTTACGGTGGGTTGCCCACGATAAGATAACAGATTGTGCCTTCAGAAACAGTTTGTCCCCAAAGTATCTTGTTCTTCAGGAAGTGCTTCTTCTAACAGTTGATGCGTGTTCTTTGGTGCTATTATTGGATGTCTGTGGTGTTCAACTGACACATTACACGTCATACCTCAGAGAAAGGATACCAATACAAATCCTTAATTCCAGGATAGTGTTCTTGATAATAAAATCAATATGGTGGATATTAAATATTAATTTAGGGAATGGTCTTTATATAGGCTATGTATGCCTGATGGCCAAATACAAATGTATTGTTTTTAAACCAATTTAGCATTTCCATTTGTCAGTGTGGACTAGATTAGATTCATGTATTTCCAACTATCATGCATTACAAAAGAATACTGTGGATTCGCTGAGATTCCTTATCTTATATCATGTCTAATTGTGTAGGATTTGCTAGCTGTATCAAGCCTTGCAATAAACCTAAAACTCGACTGAACCTAGCTTTATTTATCGATAATGGCAAGGGAAGGCATGACATCTGAAGTGCCCAAAAGCTTCAAGATGTACGTGTGTGAACAGGGATACACCCCTACCCAACCAAGCAAAATATAGAATGGTACAATCGGCTGCAAGATTGAGCTTGTCCTTTAACCATAGCATGGTTATATCTGCACTTGGTCTCAGAGGAAACCCGATGCCGCCACATAGACTACTCTTCTTCGAATAACACCAAGGGATATTTTATGTGCACTTTTCCACCGACACGAAATCACAAATCATGACCCTTTGATAGAGCAGTCGTAAATTTATGGGGGAGTCTTTGAAGTACTAGTTTGGAACCATAACTTGGAATAAACAAACGGTTGTAACTGGGTCTACTGCGTGCAGAGGATCGATATTCGACCACACGCACATATATATAATATGTTCTATGGATCTTTGATCTGAAATAAAATATATTATTATTATTATTATTATATATATTCCATTCCGCCCATATAACTGAACATGTGTACCAGATACATACAACAATAATGTCCTTTACCCAAATGTTTTACTACTTTTTTCTCTTAGGTTCTGGATTCACTTTCTAGCGATTAAAACTGTTTAACGACACCACTAGAACACATTGATTATTAATCATAATCAGCGGTTATTGGATGTCAAACGTACAGGAAACCCGCTGCTGCCACATAGGCTACTATTCTTCAAATAACAGCAAGGGATATTTCATATGCCCGTTCCTATAGACAGGATAACACACACCACGACCTTTGATACACCAGTCGTGGATTACTGGTTGGAAAGATGAGGATGAAAATCTTTCGACCTATCGAATCTCGGGCGGACGCCATTACGCCCCGCCTCATTCCACACGTTTGAGCGAATTCACAGTATTTTCAGAAATATCGTACTCATTGATACAACGGTATTCATTTCCATACACACTGCCAAATTCTTTCAATTTGCTAAATTATTTGAACATCGCCTTGTTTTATTTCCTTTTTTTGGTTCATACGTTTATTAATCATAGAATGATAACAATATTTTGTGTGTGTATGGTTTTGATGAATCTCTTAATATATATTATTATATACCTATATATGTATTTGGAAGAAACGTGTTAAAATACATTAAATATTGTAATATATATAGACAATAATCTGACATTTTCTAGCTGCCTTATTTGTTGTTAGTGTTTAATCAAAATTACTAAGCTTAGTAGAACTAGGCAGGCATTTCCATAGTGTCTGCTAACTTAGCGCATTATATAGGAATCGTTATATTATTGTCAGTCTTCGTTTTCTAAGAGATAAAAGTTTTTTTATGTTTAACTTTTGTATTATGATATTCGATCCATGATTAAAAGATCTCTTAGATAAATAAAGTGTAAGACATCTGTAACATCTATTTTGTTGTCTGTTGTTTTATGGAGAGCTTTGAATATATATATATGTGTACACTGATATAATACTTTTAATGGATTAGAACCGAATTGTTAACAGACACGACAGAAATAAATAATTATTAATCACACTGCACAAGTTAAGACAACTCCCGTTTTATCAAGCCAGTCATGGTGAGGTCCCTTTATCTTTATCAAAACTGAACTTCCGTTGTATTATTATAATAATTATTTATATTAATACAAATAGTCAATATGCAAATGGTTACTATTACAAAATACACCTTAGTGCACATTGTACATATCAATATATTTATTATAGAAAGGAAGTGAAATTCATCTCCATGACTGTAATTTACATTTATTTAACTGTCTTGTGAGTACATACATCTGTCTTAATTGTTTCATGAGGGTTTGTAATGAGTCTGTTCACTTTAATATAATTATTAATATCCAAAATACACCGAGGGATAAAGGTTACGTTAGTTGGGTCACCACTATTGTTCTAAATCGGACATGGACAGATCCAGGATTATGTTTTTTACAGATGGGGTGGGGGCAGGACCAAGGGAGGGGACAGTCACCACCCCATCCAGAATCCGTCCTTGTGATTGTATAATAATATACACATTAATAATAAGCAGTGGTTACGCTATAACTATAATAATACAAATACTTAATATGTAAATATTTCTATTTAATGTTTCTGGCAAGTACGGTGAAATGGATTATACAAATGTGGATGCTTAATGAATAAGGGATGGGGTACTAGGCCTACTACAAAAATAGAAATAAATTTGGTAAAATTGGTAAAATCATATAGCAAAAATAGTTTACCAAATAGAATGGAGTGAGACCGCTTTTCTCCGCAACTCTTAGATACATACTAGTAATTATGCACGCTTGGAACGGTAAGGTTCGACACTCAAGAATCAATCAACCAACCACTACTGTAACACTTCCCGCATGGCAGTAGCAAAGCCAATTATTTTGTTTCGTGAAGAACGTTTGTACAATACACGAGAAAACAAACTAGTTTCAATATTTCTTACAAAATTAAATACTTAAAGTATACATAATTATACATTACCTGTCGGTCAATTATGTGTGTCGAAATGTGACGTCACAATAGAACAATGAAATAAACGTCATTGCATCTCCATCACATACTAGACGTATTACGATCCACGAGGAATGCTTATTGAAGGTAGGCCAATATAATGTTGTATAAGATATGAAAAACAATAAGTAGAAATGTTTGCCTTTATAGAAATGCAGTAGCAGCTCCAGGTCAGGGACTGCCGGACAACCAATTTCTTTTAAAGTGCACCTTTAATAGACTTTTAATTTATGAATACACCAATGTCTAATACGGTTTTTTGTTGTTTAAGTTTACAATTGTTTAATTACTCAAGGCGGGCCTGTGGGGGTTGAAGCCCCTCTCCTAAATACAGGCCTGATTTATTATTGCTGTAATAATGTTGTTATTTTTTAAATACCTATATTAATTTGGCTTTAATATAAAGGTAAAACTTGAAATACCAGTATTAACCATTTACCAGTTCATTCTGGACAGGATATCTTATACATGTACATGTAGGCGACCATTGACGGTCAACATGCAGTGACGGACATAGGCCGTAGTGGAGGGCGTATTTGGATGAATGACCAGGGGATCATCTGCGCCCAAAGGCTTCAGTCAAAAAGAAAAACATTACCCCTTTTACAATTTATGTATCCTTTTATTTTAAAATAAATGAGCAGGCAGAATTTCCCAGAAATAGTAATACAGTCTGAAAACAGTATGCAAGTTAAACTAAGCAGCCAGAATGCCGCCACAAGCAAGAATCCATATCAGGAAATCCGTTCTATATTCAGTTCACAAAAGACAATGCATGTATCAAGGATATCTTTTATTTATATATCATCTCTCATCACTCAGTCGTGTAATGGAACACAAGTAATGTAGTATGTACAGCACCATTTAAATATTTCGCATCATCCAATTTGCTTCTCAATGTCAATAATTATACAATGTAATGTAGTCGAAACTGTTACAAATCTACTAAGTTTGGCCACTAGATGGCTCTTCAAATGTTTATACATATGCATGCATTTCACCTGTGTGAGGGTCGTAGCTCAGCGCCCACCTGAGGTTCGATACGTCAACGGATCGATCCTCCTCAGTGGATCCGTTGGGTTATTTCCCGTTCCAGCCAGTGATCCACGAGTGATATATTAAAGGCCATGATGTGTGGTATTCTGTCTGTATGAAAATGCACATAAAAGATCCCTAGCTGTCGTTTGAAAAAGAGTAGCCTACATGGCGACAGTGGGTGTCCTCTGTGATCATGTGTCAATATAAACGTTAATTTGACATTCAGTTACTGATGATTAATAATCAATGTGTTTCAGTGATGTCATTAAACAAACAAACTTTATCTTTTTATGTCTACAAATGAACCTGTATTTAAATGCCACTTTTTTATGTCTCTTTCATGGCATTACACAGTATGTATGCACAGTTACTGCAGGATACATTAATGTGCTTTTACACAAATAACAGCAAATATGAAAACAGTTAATAGGCGATCGTTTAGAATTGCTATAATTCGATGTTTTTTTTGTCAATCTATAATTATTTTCATCATGTTAATTTTTCACATTTAATTTCTCACATAGTATCCTTGACAAAACAAATTTGTTATAACCTACAATGTTCGCTGTATTTTGTAAAATTAAATATTTTACAAATGTATAGAACAAATGATAAACAAACTCAATGGTGGTGTAATACCATAATATCCGTGTCTGTTACAGAAACATTGTCTGCCATTTTGTATACTACTTTCTACACTACAAAGACATAATTTACTTTTTCTTCAGTGTTCATTGTAAACAGAATTTTAATGTACATGTACATGTTTATTATTAATGATTTTCTATTCACAATAATATATAAAATAAATAAAACATAGGGCAGAATGTCCTGCCTTTTTGTACAGTGTTGCAATGCAATGGCTATTAGACTTAATGCAAGATGAATATATCTACAGGAGTGACAAATAAGAAATAAAAATGATATAATGTTATGTACAGATGAACTCATTGCTTCATACGAACAGCTTTTCTCTCCATATCAACTAGTATCAAAGTCTGTGGTATGTACTGACTTTTGTCCTTTCTATGCAGTTTATCAAAAAGAGTGATCTACAGTGATTTCCTTCTGTGGATCATGTTTTGTATCAACCAATGCCATTCCTAATCAATGTTTTGGATGCCCCCAAATACTGTATATACATGTATCACATTACTTTCCAGTTATTCATTCTCAAAAGAATTTGCTTAGCACTGTTAGCATTATATAGCATCGGCAACTTTATTTGGATAAATTGGCCAATTACATATTCTGAAAACAAATATAATATAATAATTTATTTGCATTATACATATATTAGTCCAGTTATAATGCTCTAAATAATACATATTCCAGGGTTATGTCCCTTCTCTAAACTGTGTTGTAAAAATATGTATCTCAAGTAAACTACTCACATGCATTTTGCTTAAAAACATCGTTACTATCACTGTATATACATGTAGGTATCTTGATAATTATATTAAAATATACATTAACATGTTGACTGCCAAATACGTGTATATTCGTATCAGATTTTGCCTGTATGAGTAAACTCATAGTAACTCAAGTGTGGCATAATATTAAATTAATGGAGCCAGCAACAGCGATAACTCGTTTATTAAGCTGGCTAGCAATAGGGAATATCAAAAAATGAAACACAATGAATTTTACTTGTAGTTGGCAAATAGAATAGAGTATCAAGTCTCCTTGCCAACTACAGTAACGGATCATTTCCTGTAACGTTATATTCCAAAAATATAATACTAAATATACTTATTATTACTTATAAAGGGTATATAAGTATAGATAAACAAAATTAATATACATAGATGAGGATGTTTTCATAATAATTATATATATATATTTTTATGGCAGTCAACATGTTAAACAATAATGCCAGTTTGACATTTTCAGGCTACTGGATTACTTTAAGAGACAAAAGTCTTGTTAAGTCAGGGTAATTGCATAATAAATAATAGTTGTTTTCTGCGGACTAAACACTAAAAACATTCTCTATCACAGTTTCACCCTCTACAAGAATCACATTTTTCACATGAACATTGTTATTTCTCACTACAAACCAAAAATTAAAAAAGTTACGATAGTCACTTGCAATTACATACATGTAACAGGGCAGAAAATATGCACAGGACCCTTGCTGCTTATCACAAACAGCATCCTATGTGATGACTAGGTTTCTGCTGTAAATCATCTTGACACATAACTGGTGTATGGCTTTTTATTTTCTGTTAATGATTGCAAGTAAATAACATCTTTCAAAGTAGTACCAATTTGGTACTGAAGGTACCATACTCAAGACCAATATTAGTTACAACTGTCACACACTAATTTCAACATGACAAAAATTTTAATGTCTTAATAAAATACCATAATAATTATTATGAAACAAAACAATGAAACATGACATCGTTACTAATTTTGAGACTGAGTTAGTATGATGGATCACATGATCGTTCCTGTGGTATGCAATGTTCTGTCTGTGATAAAAGTGCTTATAAAAGGTATTTTGCTGCTGATTGAGAAAATATTAGTGGGATTTTCATGAAGACCACACATATTTAAATCATTGAGTGTTTGTATCTAATAGCTACACATAATTAATCAATGTGCTCTAGCATAGCTTCATTAAATGAAAAAAGCTCGATCTTTGTTCAAATGACATATTATCTGCAAGACTTCTTTTTATGTACATGTTTGATTTTCTATTGCTATTTTATTACATACACAGGCCCATCAGAGCCGGGGGGCAGTGGGATTAAGGTGGACTGGGGGATACTATGACCCCCCAACTTTTAAAAATTTTTGTTGAATATTTTTTTTTAGCAATTTCAAGCATACTTAGCCTTGCTTAATAAAGAGCACTATCATTGTCCCCCACCCCACACCACTTAAAACACTGCTCTGACGTCACTGACACACTATGTACAAATAGTGTTATAGATCTACTGCCAACAGAGATCATCCGAAAGCATCTTCGGCCGGCGGAACATATGAGAAGCCCTCGAATACACCATCGGCCTCCACAACGCTTGCACTCACCATCTTACAGCTCCCCACAGAGCGGCCCACAGAAGCTGCAACAAACATAATGAAATATTAGTGTTACAGTTAAAGGGGCATTATCAAAGTTGATATTGACAGATTTTGTTATAATGTTAATATTTGCCAAATATACTGATTAAAAATGATCATAATTCAATAGTAGCAGAAGTGTGATCTAATATCATAATTATTTTATGATATCTATATATATTCATAAATTTAATGATTGATGCTAGATAAGAACGTTTAAGTTTTTGGTTTTTTTAAAATTCCAGCATCTTATAATTATTATATACATTTACCGGTATGTAAATATGTTCTTATTCATTTCATATTTTTTTGAGGACCTAGTGGAAGATTAGCTCACGCTAAACTAGTAACCCTCATTAAATATAGTTTCTTTATTATTATTATTATTAGTATTAATATAATCATTATCATTGCCCACCATACACCCGACTTAAAAAAACCACTTTGACGTCACTGAGTATAATACCCCTCATCTTCTTTCCATTACGGGTAATAATGTAGTAATCTAATATCTTACCTGGGACTGGTTCTCGGACAAACTCCGGGTCAAAGTGTTTGAGATCTAACTGGCCACTCTGAAATAAACAACACAGTACGTCATGAGATCACTCAAACTTTTACATCCCTCAAGAGTTTGTAAGAGTAGATAAAACAAATTAATATACATAAAGTGTATTTGGCAATGACGTCTTCTCGATATATATATTTTTATGGCAGTCAACGTGGTAAACAATAATGCCAGTTTGACATGTTCACATGTATTTAACCTACTGGATTACTTTAGACAAAAGCCTTGTCGAGTCAGGGTAGCAGCATATATCACTTTTAATTGCATAATAAATAAGTTGTTTTCTGCTGACTACACACTAATAACATTCCCCATCACACTCACTTTCCACCCACTAAAAAAACCCACATTTTGCACATCGAAATTATGATTTTTCACTAAAAACATATTTTTTAGATCAGTCACTTGCAATTACATAACAGGGAAGAACATATGTACAAGACCCTCGGCTACTTATCAAAAACAGCATATTTAAGTAGCAAATTAAACTACTAAGATAGAACAGACATAGGTGGCATAACACGCCACCTACCAACTGGTTATCTCCCATGACTACACTGACACATTTTAAATAGTTTACAACTTTTGGATTGTACATGTGTGGTTATCTCCCATGACTACAAGGACACATTTTAAAGTACTTACGACATTAGGATTGTACATGTGTGGTTATCTCCCATGACTACAAGGACATATTTTAAAGTACTTACGACATTAGGATTGTACATGTGTGGTTATCTCCCATGACTACAAGGACACATTTTAAAGCACTTACAACATTAGGATTGTACATGTGTGGTTATCTCCCATGACTACAAGGACACATTTTAAAGTACTTACAACATTAGGATTGTACATGTGTGGTTATCTCCCATGACTACAAGGACACAATTTAAAGCACTTACAACATTCGGATTGTACATGTGTGGTTATCTCCCATGACTACAAGGACACATTTTAAATCACTTACAACATTAGGATTGTATGGAGGTTTTATTTTCCTCTCATCGAGATCTTCCCAACAAATGGTCTCAAAAAATTCATGTCCTTTGATTTCTTGAAAATCTCTTTTCGCTCCATATCGATTTTCTTTATCTTTCTGCAGCAACTGTAAAACATAATGAAGACAGCTCAGTAATTAAATACATTGTTCGTATTAATAAGTACTGCTATTTTAGGTAAAAGCATCTAAATAAAAACATCCATTAAAAAATAATAATTAAAGAACAATAATCAATTTGAAATAAAAAAAGGGTGTTAAATTTCATGGATTGTCTCCCTTATTCCAGTAAGATGAGGGATTAGGCCAAATTGTTTATGCAATGAGCAACATTGAACCTTTTATCCAATTTTTTTTTTTTTACTACACGAAGTATGTGATATTTTTACACAATGATCTAGGTGACAAATTTAGTTCCATAAAAAGTATGTCTTAAACCACATTACATTTAATAAACATAGACATGGTCTTAGCAATGTAATATGAATAAATATTGTAATATTTTTCAGATCTCGTATACATGAGTGGGAATGTCCAACGGCAATCATTCTTGTGGCAGTGGGTGTTATATTCGGTATATTACATTTCTTGAGTAAAATACAATTCAGAATGTAGCAATAAAAAAAGTACCCCCTCTAAAATCTAAGGTAAATTACAATTCAGAATGTACTCATGTAGCAATAAAAAATGTACCCCCTCTAAAATCTAAAACAAATTACAATTCAAAATGTAGCAATAAATAACGTATCCCCTCTAAAATCTAAAGTAGTATACAATTCAGAATGTAGCAATAAAAAACGTACCCCCTCCAAAATGTGCCTCGCAGAGTACGACACGTTTGTTCTCAGTCGGAGAGGCTTGTACAAGATGTTGTCATACATCTCAGCAGTGTCTCGACTGTAGAATGGAGGCTGCAATTAAAACCAAACTAAAATCATTTAACATCAGCGTAATTGAGAAATAATAATTGATCATTTTACTTGAAAATATCAAATGGTAAAAGTCAGTCTCACTGACATTATCGATGTAGACAGCTCTAGGGTAATAAATTATTTTTAAAACTAAAAAACGGTCTCACAGTGTATTGATTAAAGATAAAGTGTGTTTGTTTAATGACACCTCTGGAACACATTGATTATTAATCAGCGGTTATTGGATGTCAAACACTCTGTTATATTGACACTTAATCATAGAGCAAACCCGCTGCCAGCATATAGGCTACTCTTCTTTGAATAACAGCAAGGGATCTTTTATGTGCACTTTCCCACAGACAGGATAGCATATACTACAGCCTTTGATAGACCAGTTGTGGATCACTGGAAAGAATGCATCGGATCCTTCAAGGATCGATCCATCGACCCATTGAGCTGAAGGCAGACGCTCTACCACTAAACTACCCACCGCTAAAAAAAGTATTGACTAATTCACTCAGACACCAGTGTTTGAAATTGTTTTAACTGCTAACTAATTAAACACTCTGCTATTATACTTTGGCTGAACACTTTTACTAAGCAGGGGAATGATTAAACACCAAGACTTGTGCTGGTGATATAAAGTAAGCTGTACATATCTCACTTCCGCTGTCCACAACTAAAAATAAACCACCTGCACACCTTAAACCTATAAATTGTGTTTCTTTTACAAGCCTCCGAGACAAATAAGTTAAAGCAAAGTGTTTGTAACATATACATCTTATTCAGCTTGTAGTGTAAACAAACAGATTGTAGTAAAATACACAAAGCATGAATGAAGCTAACATTGTTAGTGGCCCGGCTCCTCAACACGGAAACCATTAATCCACATCTCTGTAATGACTGTGACAGGACATTTCCTCTAAGCAACTGTAGCTGTCGTACATACTAATGATGTTAAAATGCCAACAGCGAAATCTTTTTGACATTACAATGAGATTTCATGCGTGAGGTAAATACAAAGCAAGTGTATATGGTACATAGATAATTCTGCTACGTGATGAAAAGTGTAAGTGGACGCTATTAGAATATTATCCAGTAATCTGTCAACTGGAAACCAAAATAGGCATAGTATACATGTATTTCCGGAGAGAAAATTATTGTAATGTGGAAAGATTTTTTTTATTGCATTCTAAAACAAAGAGAAATAAAGATAAAGTTTGTTTGTTTAAGGACACCACTGGAACACATTGATTAATAATCAGCGGTTATTGGATGTCAAATGCATGGTTATATCGACACTTGGTCACAGAGGAAACCTGCATCTGCCACATAGGCAATGCTTCTTCAAATATCAGCAAGAGATTTTTTTATGTGCACTTTCACAGACAGGATAACACACCACAGCCTTTGATAGATAAGTTGTGTATCACTGGCTGGAATGGGAAATAACCCAACTGGTGCCCTGAGGAGGATCGATCCATCGATCTATCAAACCTCAGACCAACACTCTACCGCTGAGCTATGCCCGGCTCCTAACCAGTAATTTATCAACTGGAAACAAAACCAGGCATAATATTCATGTTGCATATATTTCCTGTTTATTGCATTCTGAAAGAAAGAAAAATGATAATTATGACAACTGTAAAAGACGTACCAGGCCATACATCATCTCATACAGCACAGCTCCCAGACACCACCAGTCAACGGTCTTGTCATACGGCTGTTTCTTCAACACTTCCGGCGCTAGGTACTGTAAAATCATACACAACAAAATTACACTTTTAAAAATGACATATTTTGATGGTAATAACCTAAAAAGTCACTCCAGTTAAAGGGAATCTGTGATGAGATTTTTGCACCAAATAAATATATCAACCTATCTTATTATACATAGGTGTTAACAAAAGTGAATTTGTGTGACTGAAAATAATTGAAAATTGATTATAATTTCAAAATTACATTACATTACATACAAAAAACAAACCACTTTTAGAATTTCTTCCATGACAGAATTAAGTCTCCTGACTGACAGTTAACACCCATGCATGATATAAGATGCAAGTCAAAACCAGTGGACACTGTGTGGTTTCCAACATTTTTTATTTTAAACACATTTTTAAAACAATATGCCTATCCTCTCACTGTGCCTACCCTGCTATTGTTCCTAAGGGCTTAACCTTTGTTACCCATCTGCCGTTATGCCCATAAAATAGATTTAAAATCATTAACATTTTTAACATAGGCCTACATGTATGTTAAAGCGCACATTTTTGTCTTTGTATTTCAATACATAGTTTGCCTTTGCTTCTTAAGAAACATGCTTCTGGATTATTCTAACCCTTTTGTTATTAGATTTAGGTAACTATGGTAACAGACTATTTTCAGATTTCTTACTCTAAATCAAAATAACATTTACCACATTAAACACAACAGATATTTTCAAGTTGCTAATTTTGTGATGTCCAACTAAATGTATATATAATATTGATAATGAATGACATCCCAGCATGGGTGTCAACATAATTATGGCCGATATACATGATATAAAAAATGAATAAAAATCAGTGTATAAAGTCGACACCTAAATCTATGGTAAAAACTACAAACAATAGTGTACAGGGCTATGTTATAGTAGATATAATAGATCACAGATTTTTGTTTTTTAATTTGCAAAAAAAAAAGTGTTTCTTTAAGAAACTTTAATACAAGTTGTATAATTATATATGCATTATATAATTACCTCGGGCGTGCCACAGAATGTGGATGTTGTACCCATGCCCACGATTCCTTCCTTGCACAAACCAAAATCAGTGAGCACCACATGTCCCTGTAAAAAGATAAAAGTTTGTTTGTTCAACAACACTACTGGAACACATTGATTACTAATCAGTGGTTATTGGATGTCAAAATGATGGCTATGTCGACACTAGTCTTGGTCACAGAGGAAACCTGTTGCTGCCACATACAGTGTAGGCTACCCTTCATTGAATAACAGCAAGGGATATTTTATGTGCACTATCACACAGACAGGATAGCACACACCACAGCCTTTGGTGGACCAGTCATGAATCATTGGTTGGAACAGGAAATATTCCAACAGGTCCCCTGAGGAGGATCGATCCTTCGACCCATCGAGCCACAGGCAGACACTCTACTGCTGAGCAACACCCCACACCCTACATGTACATGTCCCTGTAAGTGAAAATGCTTATTATCTATTGTCTATAGGACTACATGTACATGTACATAGAGAATATTTATGAAAGTATTAGTCCATGATTAGATTTAATATGTGAGAAGTTCGTTTTGTATTATAAAGACCTACAAGGATTTACATATTGTTTTTGCATTACATGAATTCAAACTAACAATGTTTTTATGATTCATATTCTTTATATAACAATAACCTACCACACTGGGTGCATATATTTAAATTTTAATCAACTTATTTAACCATAAAATTGCTTTATTTTAGAACGTGAATTCCTGTTTCGATCAGACACAATCGCTTAGTCATACAATACTCAAAAAAAATTATAACAGGAATAGATAAAATTATGCCGACTCAGCAAAATGTGTAATAAAAGACGTTTTTAACATACATAGCAGACAGTAGATTTGCCCCAAGGTCTTGGTTTTCAGACATACAGCATGACAGCTAATTCATGTTGGAGGACACTATGTCTGTCATATGGCAATATTAGCATATGTCAAGACTACCGGTGTTTTAAATGTTAAACATGCATGCTTTTTTTGTTGTCAAGGTACATGTATATGCATGCATAACTTTGTGATGATTCATCATGTTTGAGAAACATTGTTTTATTGGTGTCAAAAGAGCCACGTGCTCATACATATAGCAACAATTAACATTATTCCAGTTGCATAAAACAAAAGTACATGTAGACGAAACGTGGGATTTAAGATTTACTTACCTGAGAATCCAGCAAAATGTTTTCTGGCTTGAGATCTCTGAAAGATTTAACATAATTATACGTGGTAATAGTGCATAATAAAGATAACATAGTTGGTATAATTTTGTTATATCATTATATATACCAGTACCATATGTGACACACAATGACACAATGTATTTGTGAAATCATAGGGCATTATCTCGTTTATTTTAAGAACAATGAAGGTTTATCCAAGGTCCCTACTTCATAAAAAATGTTAAACTTAGATTTTGACGTCAAACTTTGCAGTGAATTTATCGCTATGATGTAATGCCGCATTTGGACCCAAAATGTTATGGTGCGTCACATATATTGACACCCAATGACCGAGGTCTTTTTTCATATTAGAGTGTCGATAAACATCAATTTATTCATTTAGCAACACCAATTGAGACCATTGATTAATAATCATTGGCTATTGGGTAATCAAAGACTCAGTCTCAGGAGCCACATAGGCTACTCCTAACAATTAGCAACAAGGGATCGTTTGTATGTATTTTCCCCAAACGTAATAGCACATACCACAGCCTTTGATATCAGTTGTACCATTGCTTAAAATGGTAAAAAATGTAGGTCAGTGCCTGAGGTTCGAGAGGTTGAAGGATTGATTTTCCTAAGTGGAACCGATGGAATATTTCCCATTCCAACCAGTGACACACTGTGCTATGGAGACCGGGATTATTTGTCAAAATGTACTGTAGCTGAATTTATTTCAGACTAATAAAGTAGACATGCCTTATATCACAATGCCATACAGCTAATCCTGACTACTTCATTTGCACCACTTTCATACCAATGTAAACAAATACTTTAATAATGATTCACAATGTTTTCCTCATTTTTTAATATATATAATTATTATTAAGTACTAATAAATGTCTTACCTATAAATAATATTAAGGGAATGTAGGTAACCTATAGCACTTGCCATTTCGGCAGAATAAAATTTGGCACGTTGTTCAGGAAAATATCGCTCTCTTTGTAGATGGAAAAATAGCTGAAATGAAGTAAAACAATTTAGGGACCATGTCACCTCACAGTGTACGACAAAGTATATTGTGTATTTTCCATTGAAATAATTTAAATCGTAATTTAGATTTAAAATTTGAAAAAAGTTGTACATGTAGGTTTTTATTGTACCATACTGTTCAAACTGCTACAAAAGAAAAACACAAACTTTTTTTTTAATTTAGACAAAATTTGGGAAAAGAGAAATCAAATTTGTCATTCTTTCCCAGTGCAAAATTTAAAAATTAAAATATTTTTACCAACCTCTCCACCATTCACATAGTCAAGCACAAAATATAGTTTGTCTGTCGTTTGGAATGAATAATGCAATCCCACAAGAAACGGGTGTTTCACGTTCTGTAACAACACATTTCGTTCTGCCATTATATGTTTAGCTTCATTACGCTTCATGATCGCTTGTTTTTGTAGCACTTTTATTGCATAAACTTTTCCTTCGGTTCGGTGTCTTGCAAGAAGAACTTTGCCAAAACTTCCCTTCCCGATCACTTTAAGGAATTCAAAATCACTGGGACGCACACTGGAAGAAAAGAGTATCAATTAATATTTTTGAAAAAAAAAAAATCAAGCACATAATACAAAAAATATTTGACTATTACGAAGAGTAAAATTATTCTTCATTATGTGTGGTAATTAATTATCAACTTTTTTTACATTGTTTTATTTTTGTATAATGGGTAATGGGTAATGTGTTTTAACGCCTTCATCAATTCAAAGGATGTTGTAGAGGGTGCTGATTATGATCAGACCACACTCTCAGTTCCAGATTTTGTATATTTGTAAAGAATATTTATATAATTATAACGTTTAATGTACATGTACTTCTAACTACAGCGTATTACTGCAACATCTTAAAACTCTATCTACAGAACCAACAAAGTATTATATATCATGGGTGGGACATTAGATCTCACTTTGACATACCCTTGCCTGTGCAGGGGCCCACCTGTGTGTAATTGCTGACAGCTTATCTTTACAATAAATTATGAACAATGTGTTTACCTTAGCTTTTCACTTGGACCCAGATTAACTGGGTTTGCATCTTTGCTGTTCTGAAAATAAAAACAAAAACAAATGAATGAATGAATGAATGAATGAATGAATGAATTGAAATTGAACAACACCCAAGCATGAAAAAAGACATCAACTATTCGATGTCAAAATAAATGTACGGTAAAAAGAATTCAGATGACGGACATCAATATTTATTTCGCTCTACATGTATATCGCACTTGTATTGCTATTTTGGTTGTTAACTGCATTACTGATCTTCGATAACAAGGATAAAAGATAAAAGATTGTTTGTTTAACAACACGAATGGAGCAGGCTATAGTGATTACATGTAATTAATCAATTTGTCATTTAGGCTACTATTTTTATTAGCTGCAGGGTCTTTTATATCTACTTTCGCTGACAGGATATCATATACCACATCCTTTGATGCATACCAGTAGAGAAAACTGGTTGGAATGGGAAAAAGCCAATGTTTCACTAAGGATAAATCCTTTGACATTAGGCGTAAATTTACACATCTTAGGCAGACAGTCTAACCACTGAGCTAAACCTGGCTGTCAGATTGAGGTTTGATAACAACATAATACATTACTGCTACATGTAGAAAAGTGAATATAAATGTATTGGTTATCTGTCGAGTCTACACAAATTAAGCCAATTATTGTTATTTTTTATATCATAATTCACAACATCCGTTTTCTATCAACTGAGTGATGAAATAATCGTGTTACGTATGTTGAACGTGAACAAATAAAGCAAATTTAATTACCTCTCACCTTGGAATATATAGTTTACAATTTATGAGCCTACGCATCCAGATGTTAAACATAACAACTTACAGAAGTGAATACATTATTTGCAGTGAGTCATACTTCTCAAAATTAAGCACATTTTGTGATCAATGTGAAAATGTATAAATTTGTTAGATAAAAAAGATAAAGTTTGTTTGTTTAACGACACCACTGGAACACATTGATTATTAATCAGCAGTTATTGGATGTCAAATTCATGGTTATATTGACACTTGGTCATAGGAAACCCGCTGCTGCCACAACATACATACACTGTATAGGCTCGTATTCTTTGAATAACAGCAAAAGTTCTTTGATGTGCACTTTCCCAGACAGGATAGCACACACCACAGCCTTTGATGGATCACTTGTGGATCACTAAAATGTATTTGTATACGTAAGTTTCATGAAAATCGGATGAGAAATGAAGTTGGTAGAGCAATGATGTCACGCTTTTAACATACGTACCGGCAAGATGCTATATAACCCCTCGATGTGATGGGATAATAGAAGCAGAACAGCACTAAATCATTACTAAAAAGAGTTAATTATGCCTGTTGTATGCTGTCACTGATCAGTAAAGTTTGTTTTATTTAATGACGCCACTAGAAACACATCGATTTTAAATCAGCGGTTATAGGACGTCAGATGCATGGTTATATTGACACATGGTCTCAGAGGAAACCCGCAGGGGTATTTTATGTGCACTATCCCATAGACAGAATAGAACACAACACAGAATTTGATAAACCAGACATGTTTCACTGGCTGGAACAGAAAATAGCCCATAAAAATGTCTTGCGCTATGGAGGATCGATCTCTCGACCCATCCCGCCACAGGAGGACATTCTACCTCTGAGCTACGTCCCGCTCCCCCTGTATGAAACAGTGAAGTTAGCTGGTATGAAGGTTATTAGTATGGGTACATGTAGATAGGAATGTTTCTGATCAACCTAAATGTAAACGTATTCTTCACATGGTAGTCTTTGACTAATTTGTACTTTGAGAAACTAACTAACCACATAATATTGTCAAACATTGTACAGCCTATGCTGAATGGTGAAGACCCTCAATGATTCAATCACTCACTTCGGCAGCAAACATTTCCGGTTTGCTGCATAACCATACAAAAGTGTGACCTTAGAAATGTTAGTACTAATTAGATGTACATTGTAGGTTTTGATGACGTATGTTACTTGTCTTGTTGAGTGCTTGTGGTATCATGGACCTATGCGTACAATGTTAAACAAGCAATTTTAAGGTAATACAGTTTAGAGGGGCTAAACCGGACACACTTGGGACCGAGTAAAATGTTCGGTTTAGAGGGGTTTCCGGTTTACTGAGGTTTAAGTACAGCACATAAGGCTGTTTGGGACTTTGAAATATGTACGGTTTAGAGTGAATTCCGGTTTACTGAGGGTCCGGTTTAGAGGGGTTTCACTGTATAATGACACTTTTACATTACTGTTGATGTTTATAATCACATAATAAATGCATGCAATTACATCGATAAACAAGGACAGTGTTTTCTCTTCAGTTGATACGCAAATCAATTTGCATATTTAAACCTGCTTCATTTATTTCATCATCAAGTGATCGAGATTTTTGCACCAAAATGGTGAATGATTCTCTTTAATGAAACATGCTGTACATAGCGCATTTTGTGAATTATAATACAAATTACATACATTTATAGCTAACATAGTTTCCTGAAGAATACAGATTATGTGTTAGACCAGAACAAAATAATAACACATGTGAATTATGTCTCGATCAATTTGTACTTTATATCGATTATTTCTAAAAGCATACATGTACATGTAGATGAAAACAGTTAGGAGCAATCGTTATGAACTAAATGAATCTGATGCCATTAGGGAAAACGTAACCCGCATTATTGCAGTTTTTTTCTCCATGCAATTTACCAGTAATAATGGCTTGCATTAACCTGAGCTATAAGGAACGAAACTCAGAAAAGAACATAATTATGATGTTTCACCATTATTACAGTCATGATTAGAAAAGTATACATAAGCAAGCTGCTGCCAATTTTCTCAAATGTTCATTATTTTTCAGTTTAACATCCTAGTCTTCACAGGTAAGCCATTATCAGGAACCTACTACATGTAGTAGCAGGGAGCGGGACGTAGCTCAGAGGTAGATGTCCACCTGTGGCGGGATGGGTCGAGAGTTCGATCCTCCACAGCGCAAAACATTTTTATGGGCTATTTTCCATTCAAGCCAGTGATCCACGACTGGTTTATCAAATTCCATGGTGTGTGCTATCCTGTCTATGGGAAAGTGCACATAAAAGACCCCTTGCTGTCATTCGTGGAAGAGTAGCCTATGTGGTGGCAGCGGGTTTCCTCTGTGACCATGTGTCAATATAAGCATGTGTCTGATGTCCAATAATCGCTGATTTATAATCAATGTGTTTCTAGCGGCGTCGTTAAATAAAACAAACTTTACTTTACATTCACGATTATACATCATATACAGATACACATTTATTGTGAAATAATTTCATGCTCATTTTACCTTCTACATGGATGTTCTGTCACAGTTGATCTCATTTTTATTGGCAGATTTTAGTCAAAACTTCCAAATAAATCAACATATTCCATCAGTTATTCTTATTTTTGTTGTAGCATATAGAATTGCCATTATTTAATAAATATTGTTATTCTAGGACTGTGATGGGTGTCTGTCGCCCACGGAGCTGCAGAACCTGTACAGCACATGTCCCATGATGCCGTGGGGACCGGATGTGAACAACACAGTGTTAACCAACAGTGAAGGCTGGATCACACTGCAGGGCTACCTGGCACAATGGACGTAAGCCGGTTACGCAGCATTCACTTTTTATAAACATTAATTAGATAAGACGAATTGTTTTCATTTCCGATACTATGCCACAATTATAATGCATTAATCCTTAACTTCGTTGGTTTAGGTGACTCCGTATGCAGCCTCAGTCTGCTCAGACTTTTTGTATGTTGTAGTTATGGGATGGATAATGCCTTTTGAAAAAAGAAATATTACCAAAAGAATATTTTGATTTTATAAAACTATTTTAAAGAAATAAAGTTAATGTTAATGAAAACAAAGCTTAGTCTTGTTTGACAGTAACTGGGAATTACAAAGCACACTCAAACCTTTGTGCTAGTAAGAACTATTCTCTTTGGTCAAAGTTTGTTGCAAGTAGTCGCTGTGACATCAATCAAGCACATGTGCTGTTAAATGCTATTGATTCAACCAACAATATTTTCTGGCTTATGGATGGTATAGGGTCTTTAATCTTTTTATGATGTAATGTTTGTTTTCAGATTAACAACACTTCTTGATGTCCCACGATCGATAGAATATCTCGCCTACCTTGGGTATCACTATCACCATGATAGCCAGATGACTGCTATTCAAGGTGAGTGTGTATATGTTTAGAATACACGCCTGTGACCATGTGTCAATGTAACCATGCATCTGGCGTCCAATAACCACTGATTTATAATCAATGAATTTCTAGTGGCGTTGTTAAATAAAACAAACTTTACTTTTAATTATTATGCTGTAGTAATGTGTGAATGTTGAATGCAGTAGATTAAATGCCGATTTGTTTCACAATCCAAACGTTTGGAAGTTGGGTGCGGGATGTAAAAGCCAAGTTCGGTTTGCTTTTCATGTAAAAACAGGTCCACGATTGATCAATGTTTTATGTTAGGAGTCGCATATAGGTGAAATAATCCTGAAGCGACTTTAAACTTCAAAATCATTCATTCATTTATGTTAGGATTAAAAGAGGAAGGATGGAGTCAAACACAATATTCTTAATTTTGTTTGGATTGTGCAACGCATTGACATTGATTCACAATCCCTTTGACATCCAATAACCTCTGATTAATGTGTTCCAGTGGTGTCATTAAATAGCACGTGCTGATTGTGGTATATAGCTGTGTGGAGGACACAGTCTACAGTATGGGGCCTCAGTCTGACGGGAGTTTTTGGAAGTATTGACAGGATAGGGAAATATGCATTGATGCACCAGGTTGAGTATCGTCAGAAAAGAATTAATATTCAAATTAATTAATAATCTTTTTATTGGATATTTTCTAGCTGATTATAAGATTTTTGGACATATGTTTCAAACTGATTTAAAAAAAAGATTTACAGTAAGAAATGAGAAAATCTTTATTGGCGTGACGGGTTTGAAACTCAATGCATTTTCGATTTTGATATGGTGGGAAGAATTTACAACAGTTAGTTGGCCAATATTTTAATATAGTTTTAAAATTCTATTCATGCAGTAACTAGGGAAAAGAAGATAGATTTAGAAAACAGACAGACCACAAGGAACGTTTTTCGCTGTCATGTACTTGGTGCTAAACATGTTGGAAAAGTAAGTAATTATGGTTTTGTTTATACTATTGTAAATATTGTGCATGTATTATTATGAAATTAATAGATGCCAATTGCTCTGTATGTGTTTATTATCACACATATGGTTATTAATTATATTATTGTTTGTATATCAAATTGTCAGTTTAAATCTACTAAATCGTCAAACAAGCTATTAAGGACTTTGGAACCAATATTTTGTGTGGAAACATTGCTCATGTTTTCTTTGTTGCCATGCAAAAAAATGTCACAATTTTATTATCAATGAAGTCACATTTTTTAATGTCCGATAAATGATGAAGACATGGGGAAAGAAATAAGCATAATTCATATTCTCTTTGATTTGTAAAATTAATCAAATTTTGGGTAAAATATACACATTTTTTTATCACAAAGTAATTTTAATACCTTCTTAACGTCATTATCGTTAAATAAGTGATTTAACTGGCTAAGTGCTGAAGAAAATGACTGTGAGAGAGGAATGTATGATCAAGTTGTCAGGCATCTAAAGTTTAATATTTAAATAATAGTTATACACTTTACTACATTCTTAAAATAGAGAGATATCGATTTTCACATATTTTAGTTCATATTGTCTATAGTACTGAACAGTTTTGTTTGTTTTCAGACGTCCTTTCTACAAGGTTTGTTAAATCGAAACCTACGATATATAGCAACACTCGACAAAAATATGCTGTCCAGTTTTACCATAAACACCGTTCTAGTCTATGGACAGGAAAAATATCTGATGGTAAGAGATTGCTCAATCTGTATGAACCAATTTTGTTTCATCTTTTCTTGACAAAAAACCCCAAAAAAAAACAATTGTAAACACAATGACAAGATCTTGTAGGTCTCTTTATTTGATGTGCCAACGAAATCATAACAGTTTAGAACCAGTATGCCAGAAATTGTTTAAACTTTATTACTTGTTCATTGAAAGTGAATGCGGTCATCACTAAACTAAATTTTCCAAAAAGGGACCCTAGAAAAATGGTCCAGATTATACCGTGCAAATGCATTACTAATCAAAGTGAGCAACTGAATTGTAGTGCGTCTTTATCTTTCAGCTACATGAAGTTGATGTTGCAATGTCTCAAATGTTGACACCAACTGAACTTGACTGTGACGTGGCTTGCCTTGTGTATGATGTCACCAATCCTAGATCTTTCGAATTTTCTGCAATGTTGTACTTGGTAAGTTGGCATTCAGGTCATATTTTAAACTCCCATTTTCTATTAGCCAAGTATATTTAAAAGTACTATTCTTCAGTGTTGTGCCTTTATAATTACAGTCAAACCTGTCAATAAACAATCTGTAAACCTATAAAGATTATAAGAAATGATATCCTCAGAAGATATCACAGATTGTAATGCTGGCATAGAAGCCTCTAATGGATGATACTTTACGATATCTCTCAGCTATATTTTTGCTGGATTTATTGCTTTTTTATTTTGAAACCCCTGCTTCGTCGTTACATCTAGTTCATATTATAATCATAATGCTTTTCTTCTTCTCTTTTCCAGAAACATTTTATTGACAGTAGAATCCCAACACTAATTGTTGCCTGCAAGGCCGAACATCCCGAGGTTCGTCAGGATTACGAGTTTACTCCAGCACAGTTCTGCAACCGTTACAAGTTGCCGCCACCTCAGTATTTCACATGCATCGACAAAGTCAACTGGGACGTTTTTGTCAAATTGGCAACAATGGCAGCCTATCCGTAAGTTGTCTGTTTCTGTTCTGTTCATATTCATTTCTGATCTGTTTCTTTTCTGCTTTTTAAGAGTTAGCAAGGTTTGTTTTTTAATTAACATATTTTTTTGTATTTAGTAACAGTACTGATATATATATCTTGCCTGCACAGATGTATGGGGGAGTTGGCGTTGTACGGGCATAAGTGTAAACGTTTGTGTATAATTGTTTTAGCAAGCGATATATTCCAAGTCGTGTGGATACCTAAAGGAAAATAGATCAAGTTTATAATTTCCACTCCTTCGTGACATAATGCTTTTTTATTTTGATCTACCCGGTACTCTTTAAACTTTGTGTATTGTTTAGGTGCAGAATTCTAATTGAATCACAGAAGAGATTCTTGCAAAGATTCATATACAACTATGAGAATCAATAATGATTTGTGTAAAAATTCACCAAAATCAATCTGTGGATATATTTTAGCAATAAATGGTTGAAATACATTTTAAAATTGATTATTTAAACTTTGCCAATTGGCTGTGATTCTCATCGGTTTCTGTGAAGTTGTCTTTGACAGTATTTGGTGCAAGTTACTATTTATGTTGTTCATTTTTAAAAATATCCTCAAACATTCTTGTTTGCAGGATGTTATCTACCTTTTTCTTTCGTTATGCCTGATTTTGGTTTTTTGAATGAAAGTAACTTGTAGTTTGCTTTATTATTATATGGCAGGTCTGTGCTTTGCTAATGGTGGTATTTTTCAGTTAAAACTTCAGCGATGTGCATACTGAACTCGAATAACATTTTCTTTGGTCTATATTTTCTTTCAGGTGCGAACGTTCTGAAGATATTTTCACATATTCTACTTCTATTTACAGGAACAGATTTTAAAATCTTTGTTTATTTTTGCCATAAAATATTAAATAGTAATTTTGAGGACAGATTGCAGTGCACATTATATTCAACTGTCTGTCCATATCATGAGAATTTGTTTAGTGTTATCACGATCACTGTTTATCATAAATAAATAAGGATCCACTGCATATTTTTGGTTACGCTACAAAGTTAATGGATTTGTGTCAGTGTGCCATTCTTTGGATTCTTCAGGTAGCTCAGTGCAAGAGCGTCTGCCTGAGGTTCGAAAGGCCATTGGATCGATCCTCCTCAATGGACCTGTTGGGTTATTTTTCGTTCCAACCAGTGATCCATGACTGGTCCATTAAAGGCTGTGATATGTGCTATCCTGTCTGTGGGAAAGTGCACATAAAAACCCCTTGCTATTATTTAATAAGATTAGCAAATGTGGTGTCGGCAGGTTTTTTCTGACACTACCGTAGTAGTTGCTGCTGATGAATTAATCAATGTGTTCCATTGGTGTCATTAAATAAATAATCTTCATATTTTTTGATGCCTCAATTATTTTGGTTAACATTTGTTTTCAGATATGGTCATAGCACCTTTTTTGTGTTCATTGTTTTTCATCCTCATATTTATGACTTGCTTTGTACTATCTTTTTGCCAACCTTTAATGCTGAGACTTGTCTTCATTCAATATGGCCACATCACCTTTGACAGTTTCTTATTTAATGTATTTGAATGTAAATTGTCACTTTCAGTAACCTCAAACGATTGGTTCACTTGTTGCTGGTTCATCAAAGACCATTGTGGGTCGAGGAAACACTGAGGTTCATAAGTCTTTTATTCTGGGGGTCGGTAGTGCACTCTTTGTTTGTTCCATAGTCATTTTCTAGCTTCCCCTTGATAGAACGAGCATGAAGAAACTATTTTTGAAGATGTTGATTAAAATGATCCAGTATTTAGGAAATATTTGTTTAGAAGTAGTTCCAAAAATGCATTTTAGTTCAATAATAGAATAGTAGTAAATTATTTGATCCTAAATATTAGAAATAAATCTCTTGGCTACTGTAAATTATAGCAAAAATAAAATAAAAGCAAAACATTTCCCCCGCCTATCCTAAACATTTTATGATTAATAATGTTCTCAAATGATAGAATAATTGAAAAAAAAAATAATAAAATAGAAATTCTGACTATATTTTTTTCACCATGAAGCATTAAACATTTTTGGCCTTATTATTTGATTATTAATGTTAGTGTTGTAAAATTATTTATCATATATAAACTTTGTTGCGAGAGATAAATATTATAAAAAAAACCCATTTCATTTTAAAACCTATAATATTTAATGCAATACTTTATGTAGATAATAGTAAAACTTCAACACATCTGACTTATTGGTATTGTATAAAAATAATTGAGCTACCACTAATCCAATATAAATAAAAAGTATTCATACGTAACATTATTACGAGTAATTTATCAGATAATAATATTGTAAAATGGAAAATTTGTAATCATCCAAATGCAACAAATTTATATATTTTACTGATCAAATACGAAAAGTCTTCATTAATAACATATAATCTTTCAGTAGCTACATATACAGAAACTGAATAAACTTATATATATTTAATGTTTTGTTATTAAATGTACCACTGTGTGGTACTACCAATTTGTTTCACTACCGACCCCATTATATATGCATAACTATTGATCCATGCATGTGTAATGCAATAATTATGGTGTCTGTGAATGTTGCACTTTGTAGATTTCTGTAGTAATTTCAGTATTCACCCATTTGTGTTCCTGTGTACCAGAAGATTTTATTCATTTATTTGGCTATGCTGTTATTGTCGTGCTTTTTGTTTTAATAACATATTTACACCAGTATATACGTGTGCTTTTCGTCGTAATACATGTGCCACAGTATTTATTTGCTTGTAAAATAACCAAATGTATTTAATAGTAAAATTCTGTCAAACATTTGATTTACAACTTACAGTACATAACAATATGTGATTAATTTTGCTACGAGTTTGGAGTATCCAAAGTTAGTGCCGTTTAATAGTTGATTTATCAAATTGCAATACAATCTTGTTGGCTGAAATGTGCATTGACAGAATACCATGTAATGCTTGAACAAATATACATTGTATAGTTGTAGAACTCCGTATTATATACTGGTATACACATGGGTATCAGGGATTATAGATAAGCATTGATATACAGAACTTGTATATAAATGTACCTTTGTTTAAAATATAACATTGTACACATAATATAACTAATTTACTACATACGCCAGTAAATGTTTGAATTAGAGATCCAGTTAAATTTATCAGTGTTAAATATTATTAATTTTCCATAATATAGTCGTAAAGTGAGTTCGTTCCAATCATGGTGTCAGGTATTTTTTCTTTGCACCAATGCATACACTGCACACTATCACACCACCATACAGAAAAAACAATTATCCACATAATACTACATTGTATTATTTTGTTGTACTGTAGTATTTACACTGCATGATCTGTTTGTGTATTTAGTTCGTAACATTTTATAGATATTTATTTTTTACTCCTGAGTTTATATTTGATGTGAATGGTATTTTTGTTTACATGATATTTGGAATTAGGATATAGTCACATTATTTTGTATTGTTGGTGTTATGTATTATTTTCGAATGGTGGCAGCTAGTCCATTTCACCAAGGTGTATTATCAATTGTTATATGTGGTCATCCAGGATGCACATCAATATCATAAAGATCACCTTTTCACAGTGGCATATATTAGTCCATAAGGGGAACATGTACACAAAAGGATTGGCTAGGTTCATATTAGAACCCCCACCCCGGGGGTCTGCTCGGTTCAAATAACTACTCCCCAGATCCAGACCATGCTTTGCACCTGTAAACGGCAAACGTACCAATATGTCTTACCCTGGTACTTAAACATTATTTTGCTCATATTGGAACAGTATTAAAACAAGATTTTATATGATTCAAGTTGAATCTCATCTTCTAGTATTTTCCCTGTGTTATGTGTTGTTAGGACAATACAATAACAGTTTTTGCTTGTCTTAATATAATAATAATAAAAATAATTGAGAATTTTAGAGGATATCTTGTTTTATTAGTACGGTAATGTGTTTTGTTCCTTCCCTCTTCCCTTGCTAACTCAGCTTTTCTTTCAAACTAACTGCGGTTTGTTTCTTTTTCAGTTATTCTGCATGCGGTAAACTAAAAACTCAATTACATCTTTGTGTTTGGAAATGTATAATAATAATACATGCAGATATAATTTTATATCGTTTGCTCAAATTTACTTGTTTGTGAGTGATGCATGTTATGATGTATTATAGTGCATCTGGAAACTGCTGTGAATTTCTACTTTTTAAACATGTATTCGTTGGAACAGATGTCTACATACTGGTAATCTTTACAACTCGATATTTCAATGTTTTTTGTACTAGTATATATTGAAGCTATACATGTATTTTAAATCGGAATGAAAGATTTTCTTAATCAACAAAATTATTAAAATCTTGTTCCTTGAACGATTTCCATTTTATTTCTGGTTTATTCTAATCCTCTAAAATGTTTCTTATTTATGTTTGATTTAATTATGAGGTACAATTGTATGCAGTTTGAAACATACATAAGTTTGTTTCTATTTTTCTTTTTCAGGCATCTGAATTCCTTATACACTGAAGATAGCAAGCTGTATTTGAAAATCGGTCTTGGGTTGGCGGCTGTCTTAGGATTAGGCTTTATTGTGTATAGATCAATTCGTTCTGCCAGATAAAACCCGGCAACATTGGGACGTGCATTCTTAGAACTGAAGTTACTGTTGTGATTTGTTATAGGAGAATTTCATGGCACAAAAATGAAGTATGGAGTTTTAAAGTGAACAATGAACAAAACAAAGTATCGGCTTTGATGTGCACAATGAACACATGCAATGCTGTCCTTGAGCTAACATTATTTGTGAGTTTCACCTGTGAAATTGAGAGTATGTGGCAGAGGCTCTATTCGTCCATCCATTTCTACTTTTATTCATCCAGAACACTTCTGTTTCATGCAATAACTTGTAGAAATATGATTGAATTTTATCTTAATTCATACTAAGTATGTTTTTAATACCTCAAACTTCGGTAGTCATTTTCTGAGCTAAACTGCATCAATATTTTATTTTGGTTAGTAGGTGGTTTGACATTAAATAAATCTACAAAAAAGTATATATATATTTTTCTGGTCAGTATTTAAGTAAACACTAATAATGAAAATTGTTTCTACATAACAAATGTATTATTATTCTACAGGTTTCCTTCCAAGGTCATCCAGTTGGCAAAAAACAAATGTTAAAATTTAGTCTTTAAACTAAAGATGCAGTTTTACACTTAATTTTCGAAATGTTTGCCTCCAACCCTATACGGTTGAACTCAACGTAGCACTTGTAAACGTCATCGTACAACTTACATCATATAAAATAATAATGAATGAATTGTCTGAAATTTGTGGAAGACAGAATGTGACAAAAATGTTGAAAGTTTGTATATTTACTAGTTTTTTTTCTGTTTATTCTATTGTGATGTCCATTAAGAGTGTCAGTTATCATAAAGTGCTTAAGATTTAAGATGTATTTCTTCCTTTCTATATTTTAGTAATTCAATATCTGTTTACTATCCAAGAGAAATCATTGCAGTGACCCTGTAGTGCATTTAAATTGTTGATTTCAGTTATTTTACACTCAAGAGAAACCTGTCACAATTGTTTGTTTTGCCGCCATGTTTTAAGCTATTACTCATCTGCCATTGAGTCAGTTTATCTAAATGCGAAACATAAATTTATTAAATGATTTTATTAATAAAAAAAAGTATAATAGTTTACTTTATATTCTGCGAAATTGCAATTTATATCTTATGGAGTAAACATCACAAAAATATTAATGAATTACACAAACTATTTTATATGCATAAAATTATAAGTACCAGTCTATTAATTTGACACCAAAACACGGATTTGTTTTCTTTATGTTTACATTTTCAATTTTGGTTTATATGACAATAACATCTGGATTAAACTACATGTATTTGTAGTTCCATTCTCTTCCTTGGTCAAACATGAGGGACTGATTTTTATTTCGATTGTTGAAGATAACTTGTAAATATATGTATGTCATTATCTTTTTTTGTACAATAAATTGTTTAACTTTGATACAACATTTTTAAACGTGTTAGGTTTCTTAGTTTACTTTTTTAACTTGAGCTTGTCTTTATAATTTCTTTTGTTAAAACATGTCAGATATATTTCATGACGACATGGAAAATAGATGATGCCTAAAGAGGAAGATGGAAGGTTTAAATTTGTTAGACTCCATAAATGGGTATGGGCCTGGTATTCTTATGGTAGTTGCAATGTTGTGTGTAACAAAGAGATTCTGTGAAAGCTCTGAAACCCAAATAAGGCCCAATTGTATTGATTGTTATGTTAAAGTTTTTCGTCTTTTTGAGCTTTAAATTAATCTTTTCCAATGGTTTTTATTCACAGCGTAAGTATACATCTTTATGATATGCCAAGTTATAAATATATTAG
Source organism: Melanodrymia aurantiaca (assembly GCA_032355825.1). Classification (NCBI taxonomy): domain Eukaryota; kingdom Metazoa; phylum Mollusca; class Gastropoda; order Neomphalida; family Peltospiridae; genus Melanodrymia; species Melanodrymia aurantiaca. The sequence goes on from JAULBR010084022.1 coordinate 57,108, forward strand.
TTATAAAGATGTGTTGGTAAAGATGAGAAATTAATATTAATTATAAAACATTGTTAACAAGATGTTAATTGTAACAAGGTGTACTTTTGGCATTTGCAATAATTAACATTAAAAAACAAACTTATCTTGTGGTCTTTGAAATTTAGCATCAATTTAGATTGTAATTAATGAAACTGATCAGATAGTTTGGAAAAGTTTTTTTATAAAATCAACCATAGGCATGCTTTTAATTATAAGCACACATCAAGTGTCTTCAATATTATTAATTCAAAAGAAGATTTTTGTATTTAAAGGAAGAATATCATTTTTAAATATACATATTCTAGTAAATCACTTTGTTTATTGGTTGAGATTTTTTACGGTATTTTGGACACCTTTGTAAATGGCCACTTGCCCTACTTGTACAGTCATAATTTAAAATGTTCATTTTCAACAGGAACCACAAAGTAATATAATTATATTCTGAGAAACTTGTCTATAAAGATCATCTAACATACCTTAAAAAAATGGCATTTATAAGCAGGTGCTATGGCCTTTATAAAGTTTAAAATTCATACATTTGTGAAAAGAATGGAAATATCTGAAGTAGTCTTTATAGACAAGTGGTTGTTATATACAGGTGTTCTTTAAAGTAGTTTTGTCTGAAAGATAGTATTACATTGTTTAATTAAACAACCACATATTCAAAAGTCATCTTGTTTTAATCTTTAAACATGGTTCATATGACAATCAATTTTTTGCATTTGTGCCACATAGGGACATCTATAGTGAACAAAGTGAATTTAAAAATAATACCTTCACAAGTAAAATATGTTAAAATAACACTTGTATATATACAAAGTTTGAATTTATGTTCCTGATATGAGTATAGAATGAATGTGTGAAATCAAGATTGTCCAACAATGTTGAACGGTAATAAAATGATTTTAAAAGAATGTTCTCTGCTGTTAATCATAATGTGAGTAAATGTTGCATTAAGCTCAAGTTGAATCAACATCCGTCTCATGGTCTGTATGTATCAAACTACTTACAGCCAATGATCCTTGAATAGTATATAATTATTGACCACTTAAATATGTTTACCTGAAAACACTAAAAAAAAAACTTGACTGCCTTGTACAGATATATGCATTTGGTTATGTTATTGATTTTTCATTTAGATTGAATAACTAGGCGACCCTCTGAAGATATTAGCTTACAATGGCCAAGTGCAAAGTGATCTTTTATAGGCATTTTCACCAACAGGATAGCACTTACCACATGATGCAGCCTTGAATCCATCGTACAGGGGTCCTACTGGATTGTAACCACTCTACTTCAGAATTACATAAATCACCTGACTTGACAGTCTTTTGTGGGCATACATACATACATAAATCTCTTAGGTTTTTTTTCTTTTGAAAATGTCCTCTTTATATTTCCGGCCATTTTTATCTTTTAAAGGGACATTTTCTTGACAGAGATGTCGTGGGACATGGAGAAATAGAATCTTGCTAAATGGATTTGGCGGAGATCAATGTTATTGTAATGTTCACTTCTGCTTAGATTCTTGTAATTACGAGGGAATGTGTTGCTTTATGCAGTGCATAATATTGGCATCCCTTTGAATTCACCTCTAATTGTTTTTTCCATTATTCTGTTGTTGAAGTTCTGATTGTGCATTTGACAGTTCTATGCTTGTGTGAGCATACACACATGTATATGATTATATTGACTTTGGTCAGTTGTGGGGAATATTTGCTCTCCCAATACTTATTGGTGGTAGTCTGTAGGTTTGTATGATGCCAATGACTGAGTTAATTAGTGTGTTATAACTTGTTTATATGCTTATGTCCAATTGAGGTTCAAGCACGTCTGTCCTGAAGACGCAGTCAAGCGGTCTGCCCAGGACAGAAGTCAGTGGGTTAATATGAGAGAAGAAACCCACAGCTTGTTAATAAACCGCAAAGCATCTTTAATATGCACTCTTCCACAGACAGAACATTAATCGGAACCACCCATATTCTATTTGGCATGAAATAGTTTGGGTCACATCTCGGCTATTTCCGTCGTCGTCATTTTCCTGTACGGAAATAAACGAATTGAAAATAGACTGGATACCTTTCCTTTGCGTTTAGCGACTCGTGTAGCTATCAAGGGCAGGTAACCCAGGCTATGTTCAGTAAAAATTAAAATTATGTTGAGGACACCGTTTAATTTCAATGTATCAAAGAAAGAAGCAAATATTTAAAAACAACTTCATAATAGTTGTAAGGTAAATTATAAAATTAAATGGTGACTAATTTTTTCGTCGCCCAAACAGTTTATCATGAGTACCGGTATTGATTTTTATACCGTCACCTATTTTCAATCGACACCTGTTTCTGATTATCATTTTATATTTGCAATCTCAAGGCATAACGTTTTTATTTTTAACCCGTTAAGGGTAACTGATATGTTATTCATGTGGTGTTAGTGTTTACACGAACAATATTCTTCAGTAGTTCAGATACAAATGAAAAGATTAAAGGACAACTTTCTAAAAAATGAAGAAGAAAAAAGTTGTTGACGGGATTTGATCCCCGATACTCTCAATCTATCATACTACCTTATTTTCTATTTATTTATTTTCTATTTATCTCTTCTATCACGTTTCTCTGATATCTTGTACCTAAATTAATAATAATTTGATTACAGTTTGTGATGGACACCAACTGTAATCAAATTATTATTAATTGATATATTTATATCATGGT
>JAULBR010084023.1:0-38627 GCA_032355825.1 Melanodrymia aurantiaca
GCATTGCATTGCATTGCATTGCATTGCATTGCATTGCATTGCATTGCATTGCATTGCATTGCATTGCATTGCATTGTCTTGTATTGTTCTTAATAATGTTTACCTGAATTCAACGCAACCTGAACCCGATTCTGGCGCGATCCACATCATTTTGATGTCGTTTTTCTTGATGAGGTAGTGGTGGGACATGACGTCATGATCACAAATTTTATCCTGTGCCAAATTCCGCGCTCTTCCGTGAAATTTTTTGGTCTGCAGAAACAAAAAATGACATTAATATTGGTTGAAATCTATAATATACATAATAATTATATTGATATTGAAAGCAATAAGATGTAAGTAAATGTTAATTTTAATAATAAAAAATATACAATTAGCTAGAAATATGTTACAAATAGCAGTATCTGCGCAAGTCCCTTGGGGTGCTTAGGACTAACGCCCACCCCCTTATAATACAGGGCTGGATTTATAAGCAGTAGTATTTGTTTTCAATTACGTTTCTTGCATGAGATTAGCAGTTAATGTTACGTTTTAAAAAAGTCTATTAATTATAGGCTAAATACTAGTATATAATACCGTGTTCAAGGTCTGTACGACTACAAAAAGAGAACAATCCACAAATAGGACTTCAAAGTCTTCATTGACATTACAGGACTATTGAAGTAACAGTACACATTAACTTCTAAGAATTAACTTAGTAAACTACACATGTTAACGTAGAAGACATTAAGAATAAGCCATGCAGAAAATAACTGATTCCGTGTGTTGAAATCTCAAACAGATCTCGTTAATAGACGGAGCAGCGACATAAGTACAGTGTGAGTGTGTTTCACTTGTATCACTCCGCACCACGGAGGTCACAACCTCTGAGACGCATACAAAGATATGTACACACATGTACATTAATATATGTCTTTCTTGTTAATACCAGAACTATTCGTAGTTCCATAATGAACATGTGACAAATTACATCCTAAAAAATCCTATTTTCCCCTATTCGGACAGTGGGGCACCACAACATAATTATCTTATCAGAAGATTTCACTGTCATCTTAACATAATTATTATCTTGTCAGAAGCATCCATTAGAGCGAGTTTCTACAAACGTACATTTTTGTCAGTGATTCCACACTAAAAAAAAATAATTCAAAAATTTCTCCTGGACTCTGTATTGTACATGACAGCGAATCGTGAGAACATTCTTCTGTGGTAAACACCCATTGACACAGTCTAGATTATACAAGGATTAACGTACACATCATACTCTATATTTTATACAAACTATTTGTATAGAATATTTGAAAGTCTGTTAAATAATTGGTTCCCACCTCCTCCAGTCTGCACGCTATGTACAGCATTGGGTTTTTATGTTACTTAATAGATGCGAACAAAGAGAGACGGATACAAAGTAAATTTGAGAGGACTTTGATATACTGAATATCTAGCAGGTCACTGGTGAACGAACTCCGCTCCACAAGACTCCATTTTCATCCTCATCTAGGCTTAACAGATGATTTGTTGATGGCCGTGCACTAATCCCACGCGCATGCCCACTGAATCCCAAAACTATAAAGTGACTATACAATGCGTCTGAGAGGATTAACTAGGATCTGCATGTTACAGCAGAATCGGCGCAACTAAAGGGACAGGGCGACAGATATTATGTGTAACTGATGACACTGTCCTTAGTAGTGAAGATTACAAGATAACTGATATGGATTCACTTAGATGCTTCAATCCAGCTCATCTGTCACCGACCGATTGCTAATAATATTTATGTACTCTTGTTGCGGGAGCCAGGACATAACTACCAATAGTATCGTAAATACTTGATCTCTACGTGGGTCTTGAATAGTACCCGGGTCTCGAATAGTACCCCGGTCTCGAATAGTACCTGGGTCTCGAATAGTACCCGGGTCTCGAATAGTACCCGGGGAAACAGTGCATCTGAATCAAAATAGAACCCAGCGATACCATATCTTTCCTCCTAATTGGCATATTTGAGTGACTTAAGGTCTAAGGATGTATATTTAAGTGATTTAAATTTATAAAACTATATTAATTGTCACAAGCATACGGTCAAATATTATAATGCTGGAGTCAAACATTTAGACATGGATCACAGATTCAATAAGGTCAAATTCTATGTAATGTCGGTGTCAGACATTTAGACATAGATCGCCAATTCAATAAAGTCAAACACTTAGTCTATGTTATGCTGGTGTCAGACATCTACACATGGATCTCTAAGTCAATAAAGTCAAACTCTATGTAATGTCAATGTCAGCCATCTATACACGTATCTATAAGTCAATGACGTCAAACACTATGTAATGGCCGTGTTGGACAACTAGACACGGATCGACAAGCCATGAACAAGGCGAACACAATTATCAAAATGGATTCGCACTATTAAACTGACACCCATAGTATTAGTTAGGAATTTATCACGAAAAACTATAGCCAACACTGACAAATAATTGTGTAAAATTATATATATTTGCAAAGGTATAATCTTCAACAATTATCAACACCCATTATACTTACACGTATTGTATTTGTTGTATGTGTGTTGGTAACATTTTTTGCATTTATTTTACGTTCCATGTCCACAGACATAATATAAATCGTTCCAAAGTGCAACGATGTATGTCAACATTTCATACAAACCACATTAAAAGCAACTCTTTATTCATAAATAGTCTATTGATAAAAAAAAGGGTTTTATCTGCAAAACCGCTCCTATAATATTATTTGAGAAGAGATTTACTGGTATTTAGTTCACCTATTCAAAGTTTCCAAACTAGATGGTATTGAAAAGGTGAATGTAAAATATTGTTCCGATGTGTTTCAAGCACAGCCAGGCAAGGGAGGACAATGGCGAATGTTGTGCCCTGGATGATGTGACTTTTTGTTCGTTTAGTCAGATTAAGCCCAACAGACAAAACTAAAGATGTCAACTTCGTGCATCTCTACACAAAGAGGTACATAATTCAGCTTGAATGCACTAAGTCTTGTTGAAAGGGCTATTTAATCCAGGGTACAATACAAGTATTGATGTTTCTTTCTTTATATATACTGTCGTCTGCTATAAACAAAATTCAAGATGTCGTCTGTTTGAAGGAATAAAGATAGTTTGTTTGTTTCACAACACCACTGGAACACATTGATTATAAATCAGCGGTTATTGGATTTAAAACGCGCACCTATATCGACACTTGGGCACAAGGGGAAATCCGCTGTCGTTACTCTTCTACGAATAACAGCAAGGGATCTTTTATGTACACTTTCCTACAGACAGGATAACAAACACCACGCCCTTTGATAGACCAGTCGTGGATCAGTGTTTGGAAAGGGAAAACACAACGGGCTGCACGAGGAGGATAGATTATTTGACCCATCGAGTCCTAGGCGGACGACGTTTGAAGGAAATGATAACGTCGTCGTCTGAAAAACTCATGATGTGGTCGGTTGGCTTGATGGAAATAATAATGATACTGTCATCTGTTGAATTTATAATTCCAACCATGCAGATACCAAGATTGTTCTACGAAGCGTCGTTGTGTGTGCTATCCTGTCTGTGGGAAAGTGCACATACAGGATCCCTTGCTGTTATTGGAAGAAGAGTGTAGCCTATATGGCGGCAGCCGGTTTCCTCTGAGACCAAGTGTCCATATAACTGTACGTTTGACATCCAATAACCCGTGATTTCTAATCAACGTGTTCCAGTGGTGTCATTAAACAAACACACTTTATCTTTTATCTGCTGTGCAAAGTACTTGGTAATACAAATAGCGTGCAGGTTAATAGGGTTGCGACACACACGCAGTGTTCAAATACATAAAGATGTTGCCTCAGCAAATACGATCAGCACTTCGGCGTAAATTGTTACCGAAAAAAACCTTGCTTTGTTTGTCCAACAAATCTATCCTTTTGAAATCTACCACACATAAAAACAAAAAGTTACCTGTGTCAATCTCAAATTATTTTCCAGATAAATCTTTTACTTATTAAGGATTTTGCCTTTTGTCTGTATATTTGTTCAGTTTTAGAAGACGGTAGATTCAGTTGGTTTGGTCGTGCAAAGTATTTCAACTGTTTCCTTGGAAGCAGCTACAGCGATGTAATTTTATTTATTTAATGCCACTATTACGTGGACTGTCGTAACACAGTTGTATAACATGGTCAGAGGTTATTCTACTTTCCCCTCTACTTTCTGACCGACTACATTAGTTTTAGGTGCCTTGTCTACTGAAGGTTTAGACATCCCATGCCTTGGGTACGGTTTGCCATCAAAGGTCGGGACTTAATGCCGAGGCTGTACTCAAGTCGAGTCTCTACTTTTATATGTGTCCCGCTTTTAAATGTGTCTTGCCTTTATTATGACCGGCCAGCAAATTAGTAGCCCGTCAAAACGCCAACCTCAACCCTCGGGTTATACCACAATAATGCCAGATATTGAATTATAAGTTGTTTTAAGTGTTTACTACAAACGAGTGGATATATAAACCATAGTGAACACATTCCTAACCGCCTGTCGTGGACAGAACTCTCTGGCGAAGTCAGAGGTTGTGCCCATGACAGGTGTGCTTGAACAGTGTTCTGATGGAAGCACACCAAAAATGACCCAACCCCAACCATTCCTAATCTGTATACTCAACTCCAGTAGAAACGCAACAAGTTAATAAAGTATAGATCTCACTACTAAGTCTTGTTGTGATACACTGACTGTCCTCGTGTGATAAATCTCTCCAATAATTGAGAACATATATCACACAATGCATCAGGACGAAACATGATTTAATTTCCCAAAAATTATTATAGCTATCTCTTCTTAATGTATTTCGGGAGCATTTTTGTGTTTATTATTGAGATAGTATCAATACAGTCTTTGATAACAATCAAGATACTAGATATAGCGATGTTCACTCTTAATTACGTCAAGCATCGCTGAAAACCAGTGAAAGAGTAAATGTTTGCTAGTACTTAACGTACTTAATACAACCAGCGATAAAATAGTAAACGTGAAATGAACCGAAACAAAATGCTCCTATTGAGAGTTAAAGTTTTCAAAATAGGACGACGCTAATAACACATAATCGTAAAATCTGTAAACAAACAAATTATTCGATTCCCAAGTATCCACCAAAAAACCGTATCGGCTGAAAATAAGATTTGTAGATAATTTTATTCAGATAACATCGGCTACAAAGGAAGGTTTGATTGCCGTGTTGACAGAACGGTGGCACTTACACTTTCTCATGCACTGGTCCAACTTTTAGTTACGCTTCACTAGAGCCACTTTAACTATAACCAGTCTCTTTCGACGAGTAGCGCCTTAATTTGTTTTGACATTGTGAAGGATTTGTATCGTTGATGTACATTATTATTAATTTTTTAAATATGTTTTTTGGTCTCAAACACAAAATGAATACAGTAAAACCTCAGTTACCTGTACATACCGACGTCCTATATTGTTTCGGACTTTAATTCTTATAGGCCTTTTTTTATTCCTTTTACACCGGTTTTAAGACGTTCAGTTTAGTACGAATGTATATACACTGTATAATGCCATATACTGTACACTAATATGTAAACTTACGTCAAAGGTTCCCAGGGTGTAGCTCTCATTGGTTGATCCACGTTTTATGGAAACTAACATAAATCCCAGGAAAGCAAGAGTTTTCTTATGGTTATTGTTATACGATTCGTCACCATCCTTCTCTTTCGGTAGCGTCCCGTTCAACGTCACTGAAATAAAGACAAGCTATATATTAGTACAGTATTATTACTTTATTAATGCATAATTACCATTTTAAAATACACCAGTGTGCATTTAATACAACAATTACGGTTCTACACACTGTAATATATTATGTTTGATATAATATGTACTTAATCTAGCATAGCATCCTTGTTGATATTGCCATTGGAAGTTGTGGGAAAGAACTGGTAAAGATAAAGTTTGTTGGTTTAACGACATCACTGGAACATATTGATTATTAATCACCGGTTATTGGATGTTAAACGCACGATTATATCGACACTTAGTCATAGAGGAAACCCGCTTTCGCCACATAGGCTACTCTTCGAATAACAGCAAGATATCTTTTATATGCACTTTGCCAGACAGGATAGCACACACCACGGCGTTTCATAGAAAAATCGTGGATTACTGGCTAGAACGGGAAATAACCCAAGGGGGCCCCTGAGGAGGATCGATCCTTCGACCCATCGAGCATCAGACGAACGCTCTACCGCTGAGCTACGTCCCGCTCCCGAACTGGTAAAGGGCATATCGTGCACCTGACGGTGAAATAAATGAAGGGAGGCTGATTTGACCTAACACTTTTCGGAAGCTTGTTAACACCATCTCATGGCACTTGAAGGCAGTCCTTGACATGGAAACCACAATGAAAAAGAAAGCAAGGAACGGGGGAAAAAAGAAACCAGGCGTAGAAGATATTGCTGTAGATTTATACAAAAATGGCAAAGGTAAAGCTTGTTTGTTTAACGACACCATTGGAGAATATTGATAATTAGTAATCAGTGGGTATTGGATGTCGAACGTGCGGCTATGTCGACACATTGTTTCAGAAGAAACCCCTTTGGAGGGAACGGTAACCCATGTGTTTGCAAGTAGTATACCGGGTAATTGCTCGTGTGTGTTTCAATATATCAATTGGGCTTTATAAGACATTGTCCCTGATTAATAACATGGACTTGTTGTTTGTTTATAGGGGAGGGGTTGATAGGTGCATGGTGAACGGTTTCGGAAGACTTTGAAAATGTCCTAATAGGGAAGGTAGGTTTCTGGCAAGCAGACTAGCAAAGCACAAGACAATTGTCAGCGTACGTATAGCAAATTAAAATGACCTTGGCATTCCGCCAAGTAGTGTAGTAACGTAAAACTATAATAGTATAGTACCTTGTAACCTACACTGCGATTTACTGTCTAACGTAATGCATATTTTGTTTTATTTAATCACGTGACCTTATAATAACAAATGATATGACTCTATTACACGGTTTACGACATCAATCGTTGCCAGATTAACTTTCATCTCGAGATAAAACTCCCACCGACAAATGATGTGAACCGCAGTATATATCTCGTTCATAAAGCACGCCAATTTATAACACTGCTGTAAAGCAGGTGCATGCTATCTAGTGCAAACATGAGTACAAAACTGTCAAGTTACTTTCTTTTTCCAGACATATACTCCACTCCAAAAGATACGTGAAAAATAACAAAAGTATTAAAACGTCGTTGGTAAAATATATACCTAAAAAGTTAACCCACTAGTTCGAATTAAGACTGGAAGTCCGAGCATGGCTCTGGGAACTCAGAAGAAGAAGAAGAAGAAGAAGAAGAAGAAGAAAAAGAAGAAGAAGAAGAAGAAGACGAATTAAAACCGTCATGTCATGTTGTTGCTGCTAAAAATGAATAATAATATTATAGGTATTTGTCAAGTGTAAGTGTTGAGTTTGTGTGCTTCTATCTATCTATGGAAGATGTTACACATGGGAATATTATACTGTATCACGAGAATCCATACAACCATACACTTCTGTTTTAACAATGATGACACCATGTGTTCTCGAAAGACATTCACGTCCTTCCCCTCCGGTTGCATCTGTCTTAAACTCGAAACTGGAGAATTCTATCACTCGAGGATAGATATAATAACGGTACATGTATGTGATTGTGCAGATAGAAAGGACAGTGTTTTCTTTTCTCTTCTGTTAACACACCATTTACTCTCATACAACTTGCCTTGCGTTCAATTTAGCGCGATCGCTCTGGAACTATGTGATTGGTACCGATCGTGTACTATCACATCACATTCATTTAATGTAGATGCAAATATCGGTGTCAAAACGTTTTGTCTCAGTTCTGAGTAGCAGAACGCCCGCGCTATTGAACGCAGGGCACGTTACTACACCATCACGTGATCTCTCCAAAATGGTGAATGATTCTCTTTAAAATTCCTCCTTATTGTAGAGCATCATTAATATTGTGTCAGTATGACCTGTTGACACGGTCGTAATGCGGGGCATGTCTGTATCGCAACATGAATTATGCAGGAAGTTTATTACCACAAGATAAACTCGACGACAACGACGACGACGACAAGATTCCGCGACGAAGAGGAAGGATATTAATTTTTTTATAAAAGAGAAAGGATATTAATTTCTTTACAAGCGGAGAATAAAAAAATGCAGTCGTTTAAATATGTCACGAAGCTGTAAAGTGTGCTGTTATCAAAGGTTGTTTATGCATTTTGCTGTGGTAATATGTTTAAAAGTGTATCGCACCGCATTGTTGAACACTCGTATCAACTTCGTCAACGGGAGGTTTATTTTATTTGATAGACGGGAAGACTGAGATGCCGGATACATAAAGTTATAGCAGTCTTTAAAGGAGCACTAACTACACATATATACGACCGGTTTCCGTAGCGCATCGGTTAAAGACTTAAGACTGGTAAGTACTGGGTTCGAATCCTATTCGTGGCATATGGGATTTTTGATCCAAGTACCAACTCCAATCCAGAGTGAGTGCTCCGCAAGGTTCAATGGGTAGGTGTACTTCCACTTACACCGACCAGCGTCCACAACTGGTTTAACAAAGGCTGTGGTATGTTCTGTCCTGTCTGTGGGAAAGTGCTTCTATTTATTCCTCGTCTACATCAACTGCCGAATATGGTGGTGTTGACGATGGCAGGATACGCTCAACTTTTGCGAACACCTTACATACATCCAAGACTTTATAGAATTGTGAGGTACGTAAATGGTTTTGTGGTTTAGATTTGAGAAACTGTCACAGAAAATGCCGACCACCAAACTTTAGTAATTGAAGTCAGAAGACATACAACAAATACCCATAGTGATTCCTTTCACTAACATGTCCCAAAGTTGAGAAAAGAAAGTCTTCATTTGTACACCCGTACTCTGTAATTTGCCACAGAGTAAACACAATTAATATTTACCTTGAAGACTTGTGCAGCATGCTTTGTTGTTAAAATGTTAACCGTCAAGAGATTCAGAATTAATGGTCAATATGGAAAATTTGTGCTCAAGTGATGAGAAACTTTAATTGGTAAGTAAAATATTCCAAAGGGACGGGAACAGCCTGGAGATGGCTGCGTAATCGTTAAACAAATTGCATGGAATTGAAGAAGAACAATGTGATTTCCCTAGCAGACGACACCTGGCCAGTTCACGTCTGCTTCTTGTGTAAATGACTTCTGCAGCACGCACGCGCTAATCCTGGCTGAGATTTGCCTTCCGAACTGCTTCAAGTAACTAAATGAGCACCTTCAGAATTGATTACTGCAACTCGGTGGCAATGTAAGCAACAGTACAGATTGTAGTGGATGTTTGAAATCTCTCAAACAGATGTGCTGAATGGTACGTGCATTTTCAGAGTGATGGTCTTGGAGAATTGGTAGCATTTAGCTATTAATTTGCTAGCCATCAAAATGTTATCGCAAGACGGGCAAAACAGACAGTGTGCGGGCATCATGCGGGGGAATTACCTGTTCTATCAAACTACATTCCTGGAAAGTCCCTTGTTAACATTTTACTATGACATGATAATATTATGAGGTGGCGAACAGACTTGTTTTAGACTATTACGTAACCGTAGGCCTAACTAAAGCCATTGGTTCGGGTTTAAGAGGGATGCTACAAATCGTGCGCGCCAAAATGTTAAAAGTGTATCTCCATGCACATGAAATAGTAGTCCATATGCTTTTTAACAAAGCCTATTTAAATAGTTATGATTTTACTTTCCACGAAAGCCAATCATATCTTGTCCTACCAATGACATCAAGAACTTCAACATAACAACTGTCCTTTTTTATCTGCAAAACGTCACACATATTCTAATTCAACATGTTTATAAAACTCAATCTCATTGGATCATTCTTACCCCGGAAATACCGTAATGCGTAAGAACATTTGCACATTTGTTTACTTGATTGAAGTAAAATAAGTGTGTCCCAATTGAAACACAGACAATAGCAGGCGAGGCAACATTAAACGCGTTATTAAACAATAAATGGGCCATTAAAAGTTGGGTGTACATGGCACTATTACCCGGAACGTTCTTATGTAGTATGTTACACCCTGAACCATACCACCATTGTAAGTAATATGATAAAGCAATTTTCTGTAACATCTTGCGCACATGGTCACGGCATGTACCGAAACGAGCCGCTTGTTATCATATGGTTCTGAGATTTTCATTCTATCACGTAACGCCAGACGCACGTAAGCGTTCACATGAAAGCAAATCCAGACGTTATTACACAATACATTTCACCTTAGGTAACAATGCACTTCCATTACCGTGTTAAGGTAAACTGTTGTTGTTTCTCATGTTGCGCTTTTGCACCCAATACCTCTTCCTTTATAAACCAACCAGCACCAGTCGTGTCCCACAATGACTCCTGTGATTACACTAACAAGATTGCACCAATTCAGCACGTGCTAATGTGTCGCAGGTGAACTAACTGCTTTACGTTCAATAGGGCGAGCGTTCTGCTACCGAGACAAAAAACCGTTTTGACACAGGTGTTTGCATCTAACATTAAGCGAATGTGATATGATAGTACACGATCGGTACCAGTCACATAGTATCGCGAGCGCTCGCCCTATATTGAACGCAAAGCTGGTAGACACGCGGCTGTGTTCCACCTAAAGCCCAGCACACACGGTGAAGAAGTTGAGTAAAGTCAGCTGAGGCCACGGTAAGACTTCAATATGACGTTTGTCTTTCAATCTGGACTCATGACCATTGTATTTGAAATAACTGGTTGAACAAATCCATGGAACATTGGTAACAGTGTTAGTACATGTATACAGTATTCCTACTGGCTTCAGCTAGCGGGAACTTCCATTTAACTCAGTCGGTAGACACTCACACAGACGGTCCTGGTTCGAGTCTCCTCGGTGTGCGTTGAGGTTACATTTGGAGCCGACATAGGGACTGGTTGTGTGTTTTTAACACAAGAATACAATTATAAACCGGTCAGAAATTGTAACAGCTCAACTGCCCATGCTTGTAGATATAAAGCCACCATGAATTAATATGAAATAATATAATCCATCAATAATATGAATTAATGTGAAATGAAAATATTTGAAACCACTTTATTTCTTATATTTAAAGTTTTCTTTTTATTCCCAAAATTTTGTTTTCTAAGGCTAAAATCAGAACATGCCGTGATTCTGAACAATGATATTAAACTAATTATAATATATAACCACCATCTTTAATTCTTTAATAACAGGTTCTTATGACAACAGCCAGAAATATTAATACAATGTTATGTAAATGTCGTAATATATAGACAAAAAAACCACCTTTATATGTACGTGAGGTTTTGTTTATCCTCGCTGTGGTTTTCATTCATTACATACGTAGACAACTCTCACAGTCGTCTGCTCCGGCAACCTGTGGTTTTATAGACCTCGGAACTGTTACGCAGTTCAAGAATTACGCACTAACTCCACGGGGTCAAATAAAGTTGTCTACTCTCAGAAAGTAATGCGCATTCTTCCTTGATTGCCAGTCCAATCTTCGTCTGCCACAAACTGGGCGTGTGTCCGCGCATGCGCATGTTACACATGTTGCTTGAATAGCGCGACGCTGGTTTTATGATTTATTTAAAATAACCGCAGTCTTTATATTATACATCACGCAGTGTGACATGTTTACATAAAATAGTGAACTACTTTAATACAAGCATGTCATTGTTAGAGACCATAGATTAAACATACATGCCATTGCCGTTTGATTTCGTTTCCTATGCGAAAGAATTTGAGCTATTCCAAATTTCGTATTTTTTAGCATGTCACCAGTGTAACGTTGTTTGCAGAACATTTTACTTTATAAAAGGGTTTACAAACAGCAGGGATATTTTTTTGTATCGTTAATACACATTCTATAGAATAAGATGTTTGTTTATTATCTATACGGTACTATAAAGAACTGACAATGATTAAGATAAAGTGTGTTTGCTTAACGACACCATTGGAACACATTGATTATTAATCAGCGGTTATTGGATGTCAAACGTACGATTATAGCGATACTTGGTCATAGAAGAAATCCGTTGGCGCCGCACAGACTAATCTTCTTAGAATAACAGCAGGGAATCTTTTATGTGCACTTTCACACGGACAGGGTTGGACAAACCACGGCATTTGATGGACAACTCCATGAAGTTGGTGAAGATGGCTGCAAACTTACATAGGAAACCCTATAGCTTTAAATAGCATGACTCAAATCCGTACATAGGAAATCCTGATTATAGCAAGCCATGTCCATACATAGGAAATCCTGATTATAGCAAGCCATGTCCATACATAGGAAATCCTGATTTTAGCAAGCCATATCCATACATAGGAAATCCTGATTTTAGCAAGCCATATCCATACATAGGGAATCCTGATTTTAGCAAGCCATGTCCATACATAGGGAATCCTGGTTTAGCTTGCCATATACATGCATACACAGGGAGGGAATCCTAGTTTTAGCTTGCCACAATCATATATCAGGAATTCTACTTTTAGGATTATCACGATTTTCTCACTTGCCTTGTACAGAAATACAGTTTTACAACCTTGCCTCAGTACATATTTTATTAGATCAAAAGCCCCAATAATATTGGTTAAGGACAGATTGTCTCGGCAATACTGGCAATTCCTATAGGCATAAATCCTCTCACAATTATTAAGTTTGTTTCGCAGCGTAACGTCCTCTCTAGCATAAACATTAAACCAAAGATGTTTACACTACACACTGCGTTTATACGTTAGACATTCTTGCGTGTATTGTTGTTAATATACCCATTAATAACGCACAGCAGTACTCACTTGGAACGGAGTACACTCGCAGATCATTAAACGTACATAGAATACGAGGTGAAGACATGCATAATAGGTGACGATTACCTTCAGTATATATAACCTCGAATACCACAACCCATAGCGACTTCACATAGTAATGATAGTTAGATATCCGTATCGTTGGGGAGGTGAGTTCGGGCGAGTGAGGTTCGAACGAACCCACTAAATATAATGATCAGAATCCTGAAATTTTATTTTTTAATTTTTAAAAATGTTTGCTTGTAGAATGCAGGAAGTTGCATTTCAGCACATCTGGGTTTCAAAAGATTTCCCTGGGAGTAGGACCTTCCAGAAACTCTGGAGCTTTGCACCCTTGATCTTAGTCAGTAAATGAACGCCCTTTTTACTATCCACCTCACAGGCACGTCAGAATCAAACAGCAGAGACACAACTGAATCTAAATGATTTAAATACATCAATACATGTATATCAAAGATAGAGATATAATTTGTTTATTAACTGGCCAAATTAGTTCGAGAAATAAGTTATCTTCAATGATCAATTTAATAAGACATTTTAACCAATGCTATTTTTTTTATCCATTGACCATTGGCTTTGTTATATATTTGTTCTTTTAACCCCAAATTTATTAATGTTCTTGAAAGTTCGAAATAATTAAACTTGACAGAACTGGGCCACCTTAGGGACGATTAAACTGGCATTAAATGTCGGTGGAAATATTAACATAGTATATTAAATGACTTCGACATTTGGCCACGAGATCGACACGAGACACAAATGAGCAGTAATTGGTGTCAAATGGATAACTTAATGTCTTGTCATAACACAAAGACCGGCCTCCGCGGTGTAGTGCTTCGACCACCTGGCTCAAGACTGGTAGGTACCGAGTTCGAACCCCGTTTGAGACGATGGGAATTTAAAATCGCAGTACTGGCTCCAACCCTAATGAATGCTTCTCAAGTCTCAATGGGTAGGTGTACATGTATCACACTACTGGGTATGTACGGTCCTGTCTGTGAGAAAATGCAATTAAAAGATCCCTTGCTACTTATTAATGTATGAGTAGCGGGTTTCCTCTCTCGAGGTAGCTAGAAATGTGTGTCCAGGATAGACGTTCTTGAACATTATTTGGATATAAACGCGTACAGGATAACACACACCACAGAATTTGATAAACCAGTCGTGTATAACTGGCTAGAACGGAAAATAGCTCATATAATATTGTGCTCTGTGGAGGATCGATCCCCCGACCCATCCCGCCACAGGCAGACACTCTACCTCTGGACTGCGTCCCACCATAAGAACGTAATATCCCATCTGGTTACTGATGACAATCGGATGTGAATGAACGCAACAACTTCCACCTTACATACATACAGGAATCTGGGATGAGTCCTATCATAACAAGACCATAGTGATGGTTAGCACAGTTCTGAATTCCACTCTTCTTTCATCTGTGATTTAGAGTGGGCATGAACATCCCACGTGGCGTTGTGCATTATTGCACAGTTACTACGATATACATTTTACGCTTCATCGTCACAAGAAAACACGTGAAGATGTCAACACATATTGCAACACCGGCAATCGTTATTGCAATACAACTGCTGCCGCTGACAATGCTTTCAGTCAACCAGAGTCAACCAGAGTCAACCATGGCCTGCCAGCTTCAATTAGAGCATAAACATCCTTCTAGAGCCCGCCAGAGTATAGTCTAGTCCACCAGAGACATTAAGAGCCTTCCAGAGCTAAACATCTTCAATCAAAGTTTAACAGAGCCTCCATATAGTCAATCAGGGTATACACTAGTCTACCAGAGACATTCAGAGCAGGTCAGAGCCAAACACCAGCTCCCGTCATAGTCTAACAGAGCTCCCTGGAGCCAATCGGGACATAGGCTAGTTTAACAAAGCCATGGCGATTTACTAGAAACTACCACGTCCCGCTAGAGCCTACCATCTCCAATGATTGAATCACATCCTAAGAGAGCCTCCTAAAGCAAATCAGATCATATACTAGTCTACCAAAGCCCCAAAGAGCTTTCAATGTCCAACCAGAGTCTACCAGCTCGAACCACAGTCTCACAGCCTTCGAAAGGGCAATAAGAGCATACTCTGTTCTATCAGATAAAAAAAGAGGGCTACTATGTCCAGCTAAGCTCTACCAGCTCCAATCACAGCCTAACAGCATTCTACAGCCAATCAGAGAATGGATGAATGAGTATACGTTTGCGTTCCTGTGTTGCTTTACAGAGAAGAATCGTATTACAATCGATGTCATCTTTAAACAATTTGATTTGCGCTATCATCACTTATGTTGTATCATTGGATATCATCCAACGTGGCTTGCTCTCCCGCCCCTGAAACCCATCACAACCCGCCCACTAACTTCAAGACATCGCAGTAAAGACTATTTTCCTGATTAATGGTATGGACAAATGTTATATACAACAGTACCAAATTAACCATATCCGGTTTCAAATGAAAAAAAGTCTAGATTGATATAGGTAATAAATGTATGCTGTAAACATTGAAATTATTTCTTCCGTGTGTATAGATACGACTTTAAGTGTGATATGTGACTGCATTTTGATATTTAATAACCAACGTAGTTGATCAATATCGCACGAAGCAAAGAAACACATCATATTTAAGTGTTACTTTGACTTATACGATTTCAAATAATCTAGAGAATTTCAGAGAATCTATCATGAGTGACTGTTGGAGACAGGGAAATACCAACCCGAGAGATACAACTGTTTGAACCGAGCCTTTGCGAGGTTCAGACATACAGTTGTATCTCGAGGGTTGGGATTTCCTTGTCCCAACAGTCACTCATGATAGATATACTGTTTATCTATCACACCGGAAGTAGATGGATACACCTATCTGGTATGGAAGAACAGAATTTATTACGCTCAGGCCGTAATCTACGACATATGGGAAAGATGTATAATACAATAGTAGGACATGGTTAACAGGAGCAAACTAGTAATAATAACAGTAATTATAATGACAGTAGTAGAAATATAATGAAATGACCGATGTTATTTACGATGCGACGTCGCCGACCCGAGACGCGTGGAACCAATTCCTCGACGTTATTCTTTCACAATCATATAAATTAACACACCTTACGACACGTGGCATAGCTGCTGCGTGTTTTATCACCCCTTCTTGTGTTCCTGCACGTCGACAACCTGTTCTATAACAGTTGTTTGTGTAGTGTAGGTCTTGCGGAATAAACCGCACAACCTCCAATAACTCCCCCGTCACTGGGGAAACGCGTCTGCAATGTTTTGCTTGTCAGGGAAAAATATGTTATTACTGTGTTGGATTCTGGTTGGTAAATTAATTCACCCTTACAAGATTTGTCTTTAAAAGTAGATTGTGTAAACAGCATATCATCTTGGTACAAACATATCTCCAAGCCGAAGATTCCTTTATAGTTATGGGGGATATTTTTCAACAAATCTGCGTATAATTAAATTAAGCCGAAAGTCTAGTCAATTATGCAATTGGCTTATGCGAGCTATAACCAACTAAATCACGGTAACAAGTCTTAATAGATGTTATTTTCGACTGTAAGACTACACTAAGTGTTAAGAGTTGCAGAAAACTGCATCTAATGATGAAGATAGTATTTCACCAGTCTAGAAATATTTGAAGATGTTTGTGAACGCGTAACGATGTTTAATGTGCATAGTTGAGAAGACTATATTGGTACGCACTTGGCGTAATGCTAGTTACGTGTGAACAGTGAAGTCGTTATACACTACAATAAAATGAAGTTGGTTTGTTTAATGACACCACTGGAGCACATTACAATAATAATCAGCGGCTACTGGATGTCACACACACGGTAATGTCGACACGTAATAATAAACCATCTGTCACCAGTTAGTTTACTCTTAACCATTAAACTTGGATCTCACCTACGTCATGCGGATGCTCTTGTGCTGAGATCCCACGATTTTAGAGAACATCTTAATGATATGGTCATAATTATATAACTATTGAAATGATATTGCTATAAAATAAACATACTCCATAACTCATTGCATGCAACTTATTGGAATGGACTAACCCGTAGTTTCCGTCTGCACCACCAGATGCGATGTTCAAAAACTGTCATGTCAAAGATAATCACTCACCATTTTGGCGTGAAAAAAGCGCGATGACGTCACGACGGATTGAAGCGAGTTACATGTAGGGGAACACAAGCCAGATTTAACTGAAGTTTTCATGATTTGTTTTGGTTTAACCACATACCCCACGCAGTACATTTTGCAATCAGCGGCCATCATCAGTTTGCTTTCTACAGACATACGAGTTTAGAACGCCACATTGGTTTTATTGATTAGATTATACGACTGTAATGTGTTTTCCTCTCCATATCCCGGAAACACTATACGAACATGTTTCTAGACAGAACACCACAGTGTATATAGAGCTACAAAGTCTCTGTTTCTTTAAATAGGAATATCCCACATTGCTTACATTTCTATTTGTGACTTCAGTGCCATAAGTTATTAGGGATTAATCCCTGCTGTCTGGTTTGAAAACCGTCCCATCTTGTTTTGGTGACTCATGGCGAATTTGAGCTTTACGGATGCGTGTAAGCCCCGTGAGAGTGTACTGACAAGTTCCTAACTCAATTTGTTAGTCATGGTATAGTCACCATTAATTTGGGTATATCCTGCTATATATACTAGCGGAGCTGGTTGAAGAATACTTCATTGTGATGAAAATGTTCATCAATCTGATTTATCAAGAGTAGCGGGTGTCCTCTATCATATTAACACTAACTTCTGTCCTGCACAGGCAGTCGAGGCAGCTAGACTGCCTGACCATGACATACGTGATTGAACCTTAACTGGATATAGGCACGTACATACGTTATAACTAACTAACTAACTAACTAACTAACTTATAACGTGCGTATCTAATATCCTGTGTTTCTTGTCATCCAGATTGTTATAGTAGCTTAATGTGTACTTTTGTCTAAAATAATTTGTATCATATAGGCAAAAGTCAAAGGATGATATTAAGCTACTACAAACGCATTGGATATATTGTATACGTACATTTTACATTGATATTGTAAGTAACACGTAATAAATAAAAATGTTTTATGAGCCAGAAATTATGTTACAAATAGCATTAGATACGCATATAGGTGGCACTGGTCTTAAAACTCGGGATTGTGTACCTTTAAAATTCAGACGCGTTTCCAGAAGATTTAGCGCGGGTTCACCGCATTACTTTAAAAAATTAGTTACCTAAAAGAACATTTTCCTTTTTCTAAATGTCTAGAACAAAATATTCCATCAAAGGGATTTTCGACGTCTTCTAATTTGATCTTACCAGTTAACATTCCATACCGTTACATCGTCGCAATCATAATTATTTGCATTGCACTGGGTGTTTAACTGCTTTATTAATTTAAGATTGTCTCTTATTTAGATTTATCGACTTACGTGAAAAAATAAACATGTATAAACTGCATGAAACAGGAAAGCCGTGGAGGCAAAATTTGGCAAAATGTTTATTTTTGTTCATATCTCAATAAATCTAAAAGAAATAAAAAGCAATCCTTATAATTACATTTTAAACATCCTTATTAACAATAAAGATAAAGATAAAGTTTGTTTGTTTGTTTGTTTGTTTGTTTGTTTAACGAAACCACTGGAACACATTGATTATTAATGAGTGGTTATTGGATGTCAAACGCACGGTTATATCGACACTTGGTCACAGAAGTAACCCACTGCTGTCATATATACCTCTCTTCTTCGAACAACAACAAAGGATCTTTTATGTGCACTTTCCCACAGGCAGATTGAATAGTACACACCACGGCATTTGATAGACCAGTCGTGGATCACTGGTTGGAACGGGAAATAACCTAACCAATCGAGCCGAAGGCGGAAGCCCTACCGCTGAGCTATTAACAATAACAAAAACAATTTATTACTTCCTTAGATTTGTTTTTCTTCATCTTTCAACCATAACGCTCATTATTACCGTTATGTTAAGCACGTTTTTGGTTCACGACAAAGTGTTACGTCCTAGTGAGATGGAAAGAGGACGTAACACCTGCACGTTACGTGATTGGTCAGTGAATCGGAGCCAGGCGGAAACCCGCTCAGCACGTTTTATCCATCTGTCTTCACTGACATTATTTGCGAAATGATTTCACATACATTCGTGAAAATGATTTCACATAATTATATTCACGAACACATCTGTGGCAGAAATCTAATTAAGTCTTTATCAGTAATCGAACAATGATTGTAATTGGTTATGATACGCTATGACAGAATGAGAATAGAGAATAGGATTCAGGTTTGTGCGAGAGAAAATGGCTGATTTATTGCTAACAAGGATAATTTGAACGATTTTATCAGTGGATGAAGATCCTGTTGAACGTATTGTATTGTAAGCGGAATAAGTTTTGTTCGTTTAACGACACCACTGGAACATATTGATTATTAATTGGCTGTTATTTGATGTCAAACGAACGGCTATAAAAAAAAGTATGTTTGTTTAACGACTGATTATTAATCAGCGTTTATTTTATGTCAAACGCACGGTTATATCGACACATTGTCACAGAGGTAATCCCTGTCGAATAACAAGGGAGTTTTAAGTGTACTTTCCCACAGACAGGATACCACACACCACGGCCTTTGATATACCAGTCGTGGATCACTGGTTGGAACGAAATATAACCCAATAAACCCCCTGAAGAATATCGATCCTTCGACTACGTCCCGCTCCTTTTAAACGGAATAAGGCAACTGACGAATACATATCATATATTATTCTACTTCTAAAACTGTAAATCGAATGATATAGGCCTACACTGTTCAAATTTCCTATCATTTATTATACATAAATTCCCAGATTTTGCACTGCATTAATCTAGTGGAAATCTCACCTGTTTACATTTCACACACACTAATCCGGCGTAACAGTAAATTTAAACAAAGTGATAAAGGTAAGTCTATTTGAGCTTGTTTTACACCTAATTTCGTTTCACTTGTAGTTACTTCATACGGCTTTATTTGTCTGCTGTTCCGATTGTGTTTGCTTTATGGAGTTTATTGCTGTTTTTCAAACGAATCTTGCGCGACAGACTTGTTAATATTATAGATTGTAAATAATCCACTCCACTTGATTTAAACGCTATAATGTCTACACATTTTGAAACGTCGCTTAGTTTAGAAAAGGAGATAAGAAGAGCGTCGTCAAAACTGACGTCGTTTCTCCGAAAATGTCCGATGGTTCCGATCGTCGGCGAAGAATTACGAAGTAGTAAACGGAAAATTTGGGTGTATATATATGGCTTTACTATGTGGTCACGTGATCGCCCTTTTCACGCCAAAATGGTGAGTGATTGTCTTTACGATATTCAGTTCTAAAATAGAAGTGCAGTATATGTACTGTTGTAATTAGTTATTTCAACAGTTGTAAATTTTTGACTAATACAACCAACAACCCAAATGACAAATATAAATGCTCCCTTGTATACCTGGACTAATATATATGTATCATATAATTGTGCATGCTTGTTTCGACGTCTAATTACTCCTTGATGTTACAAGGTGACGTATACGTGCACATCCGCCATACAGCTTGTTTTAACACTTTAAAGGGACAGTTCCGAGTTTGAAGACGAGTGCCACCGTACTTACGTATCTAATGCTATGCGTAACATATTTCTGGCTAATAGAACATTTTCGTTTATTGAAGCTAACATTTACTTATACTTTATTACCTATAATATCTATATTTGTATATCCAATGGGTTTGTAATACGATAACTTAGTATGGTCATTGGACTTTTGTCTACGATCATTTAGTACGATACAATTAGTGTAGTCAAACTGACGTCGTTTCTCCGAAAATGTTCGATGGATCCGATCGTCGGCGAAGAATTACGAAGTAGTAAATAGACAAAAGTACACATTAAGCTACTATAACACTATCTATTACCAGAAACATGTAGGATATACACGTACATGTATTGATATTGTATTTCTAAGCAATAAGATGTAAATAGATATTAATTTTAATCATAATAAATGCTCTATTAGCTTAAATGTCGCACTGATATGATGTTAAACGTAAAACATTATTACGACACATGGCCTGTATACAAAAGAAACTAGCTACCACCACAAATAGACTACTATATTAAATCCGATACAACCCTACCACAAAGTTTTAACAAAGAGCACCAGAGTTAGACAAGGTGCATCTTGGTGTTTGATGTATCAGTTGCAAAGCACTGTTTTACAAGGTATTTATGAAAAACATACACGAATGGTTTTGCCACAAGAATATTGTATACGGCAAACAAAGGAAGCCTGGCATATGAACATCTGAAGTACCCATGTTATCTTTGAAATACCGCTTATTGCGTTAAGGTATGTAGTATAACACCAAAGAGCAATTTAATTATAAAAGTAACAAAATATGGGTAATATTTGTACACAGAAAACGCCTGTATTGCTTTTGTGAAACACGATAAATATTGGTTGAAGGAGTGATATGTTTATCAAGTAGACTGTTGATGAACTACACCAGATGTTTCGCCAAGTTCAGAATATATTAAAAAAATATATCGATACTATGCGACACTATATATTCAAAACCACAGGTTCGAGACATACAGAAATTACATACTAGTAGTACTTGGGTCAGCTTTTGTCTTTCTGTCAGTCAATTACTCCCCACTCTGAACTTTTTTTTACAACCATGCAAGCTATCTTTCTTTTATATCACCTTGTTATTTTATCTGCTCATCAATTTGGTTTCTCTCCTGATGATGTTAGCATTTTGTTAACGAAACGTCGAGTTATTTTTAATTATAATGTAGGTTGGTTTACAGTACAAACACATTTTAGTTTTGCCAAATATAAAAGAATAACATGATTCTATATTGAAAATCAGAGACTTTTGTATGTCACTGTACTACTAGTATAATATTGATTGCTATAAACAACATTATCTGGTAATTACGTGTAATGAATTATGTAACACTTTGCTAAATTGCGTATTAAATCTCTTACGAAATTGTTTTTAGATTGTTCAAACTCTTCTATTGTTTAGAGACGAGGAAAAACTACGCCACCTGTTCTCTTCAAGAATAATTAAACTCGTAATTAAAAGAAGGATTTTTTTTTTTAATTTGTAATGTGGACCCTACGTAATACTAGTACGTATTTAAAAAAAAAAAAGCTAATCTTTTGATAAACATATAAAAAAACCACCAATATCTTATTATGACCATTTTGCTTTGAAGTAAGGCAAAGGAAGATTTCTATATGCGTTTGTCTCGCATACATCTGCTGCACTTGACAGGTCTGTTTATGCAGTACCTACAATCATCATTCCTATCTTGGAAAAAACGAACCCAGGTAATTTGCTAGGTTGGTGGTATTCCTCGGCTGTTTATCAAAACACTTTCTCCGTCCTTGTAAAGCAGACGACACTTATTGTACTTCTGCTTTCAGTACCAAAGCAATTTGTTCTTCTTCTGTGAATCCCTCCTTTCATGTCTCAGTCAATATCACAGATAAATTAGTAGCGTAAATATTTGATCAACACAATATACTCGTACAAAAAATGTGTATACATTGTCCCAATATTTATCATGGCGAACCTTTATGTAGGCATGAGGCATGGATACATCTCCAAAGATAGCAAAGGTCGAAGCAATTGGTACCAACACGATTTGGTGATCACACCAAACGTTTGATTGCTTCTGGCTGGGGTATTTGATAGATACACTTTGCTTTGTAAACGTGTGTCAAAGGTCGACGTCAGATCTAAGGTACAAGGAGAAGTGTAACATTGTCGACGTGTTACCGATGGACCCGTCACGTCGAGGTGATCTTGTTGCCGTCGTGGAGGGCCCCGGACTATATTGAGCTAGAATATCAATAAATCCGAGTGTTGCCACCTTCACACACGAGTATTTATTAAATGTAATTTCGCGGGGGTATTTGAATTTTTAATTTGATACTTAACACAAATGCGACAAATTTATCTCGGTGACTGAAAATGAGAGATACTTTGGTGTGTTGTATTATTGTGTTGTGGGAAGACGTGACATTTGTCCCAGAGTACGTCTGACTCAGTGAAAGGTGTTTGACCAAGAAAGAAACATCGATATGGCATATAAAACCTGTTTCGAGGAACGATGATTACAACTCGGTAAAGCCGTGGAATTTATTACAAAGCGTGTAGGTTTCAATCGAGTTGTTCGTTACATTTAGAGCCGACGTAGGGACCGCGTGTGTTTTAAATTAACCTAAGAACACTATTATAATACAGTGAAAAGCTGTAACAGCTAGTAGTGTTAGTAGTTGTTACAACAATAGTAGTAGTAGTAGTAGTAGTAGTAGTAGGAATTGTAGTAGTAGCAGTAGTAGTAGTAGTACTAATTGTAGTAGTAGTAGTAGTAGTAGTAGTAGTGGAATAAGTGGTATTATTACGGTTATTATTATTATCATTAGTATTAGTATTAGTATTAGTAGTAGTAGTAGTAGTAGTAGTAGTAATAGTAGTAGTAATAGTAGTAGTAGTAGTAGTAGTAGTAGTAGTAGTAGTGGTACATGTGGTAGTATCCATAGTAATGTTAGTAATAGTAGTGGTAGTCATAGTTGTGGTACTGTAGTAGTGATAATATTGGTTGTATGGGTGGTGGTAGTAGTAGTGATAATGGTAGTAGACGTAGTAAAAGTAATAGTACTAAGTAGTAGTAGTAGTAGTAGTAGTAGTAGTAGTAGTAGTAGTAGTAGTAATACTAAGCAGTAGACGTCATCACCTGAATTCTAATGTTATTAGTATTGTGAACAGCATTTGAGTGGTGTTATGCTACACGTATACCAAGTGCGAGTTTTACTATAGCCTTTACAAAACACACACACAATGTACATTGATGGAAGGGTGGGTCAAAATGTTCCCATCACAATAGAATTGCTAACACAAGCAAGTCTATTGATACTGGTACATTGATCATGTGGCAGGAAACCATGAAATGGGTTTTTATTACTAATAAATCAATTAACCAACCTGTCTGTAAGTTAGATGAGTTCAGATTGTGCATTATGTGCTTAGTTTCAACAATATACCATAACGGCCTGACACAAAGAACTGTTTAGACTGTTTAGTTGTGTTGGTAATAATTGTGAAGAGCTCATTAACGCCTTTAAACTGTTTTACGGTTGAGAGTCACCGGAGACCGTTTCACACATCACAGACTCCCCCTGGTGTGGTGTCTGCTACAATACTCTGTTCCTTCACAATTCAAACACACACCGGCACCCGTAGCGCAGTGGTTAACACATCGGGTTTAAGGCTGGTAGGTACTGGGGTTCGAATCGCATTCGTGGAATATAATAATGAGTTCTCCGCAAGACTCAATGGGTAGGTACGCTTCCACTTATACCGACCTGTGTCCTCAACTGGTTTAGCAAAGGTTCTGTCATATATATACACATGTATTTGCATTTATAATCACTCCACCAATATTTGTATATGTTTGTATCTATTGTATATTTAATTTTATGCCGATAAGAATAAAGAACTGTTGGTAAACTAGACTCTGGGTCAACTGTCCAGGCATTGAGTTATGAGCACGAATGTGTATTGGTACTATTTACTATTTTCACAATTTGAAGTTGTGTAAGAAATATCGTTTGGACGTGGCCTTGTCTTTCGAAAACGCGACTAGCTGTTATCTTCTTCTTCTTCTTTCTTCTTTTCGCTCCTTCTTGTAATAATATCACGGAGGGATTCCTGCTCTCCATAGAGCTGTTGTCATGGTTTGACTATTGTCGTTTCAGAATTGTTTTTTAAAGAATTGCAAATCGAAAGCACATTCTGAAGAAATTGTTTGACAAATTGTCCAAACTTTAAACGGTTTGGATGCAACACGAAAATCTATATTTTAATAGGTCAGTCAATACCAACTGATTTCTTTACGAGACATAAAGCAAATGAGACATTTTAAACAGATATATTTTATGAAGCAAAGATCAAAGTGTAAAATAATTGATGCTTGGCACCATTCCCATCATGTAGTAAACACCTAGTTATTATATACATCTGGTATGTTCATCAAAATTGTACGACTGTTGTCGATTGTTAGCGGTAAATTTAGGTAAAAGTATGTAAAAGACTTGAGCATATTTACCCACGTTAGTGTAGTTGGGGATAGGGGTAACTAGTTGTACGCTAAATAGTTTTGGAAACAACTCAAAATATCTCGTGCATGTTTACTTCATTGGACAATGAGTTAACCTCACTGTCTTTTTCACCACCATAGTAATTGTGTAAAGCAATAAATTATCATGCAAGTATTTCGTATGATTCACCGTGTTGTAGTCAGTCGTAACTAAATATAAATCTCGAAGAAATATAGCCAAAAGCTATCTCATCTCATCTCAAGACATAATGAAATATTCAGAGACATTTTGACAAAGATGAGTTGGCATGCAATCGTGAATCACAACCGAAGCAGTGGTGATACCAAGTGTTTGGTAAAATTGAGCTTATCTTGCCCCGTCAAAGAAAAAAAAGGATATTTTACACTGCCAAGACGATCATTGATTCAGTACACTAGGTATGATCATCTGCCACATATGGGACAGGATATGCTCACATTTTTTGCGACCACCTAATACCATCACATTTGAATAAAATATACGGAGAAACGATTATAAAATATTTTTTAAATTATAGTTTTTATTTCAGACTCTCAGTAAATAAATAAATTTGAGAAAACCACAAATCAAAATTCACCTTCAATATTTGACCAGATTTACTATATATTGATATGTCGTTAATTGAACATGATTCTAGTAAAATCGCATCAATTAACTAGATATCAAATTTCTGTACATTGTACGAAGATACGATTACAAATTATTTTATAAATTATAGCTTTGATTTCACACGCTGAATAAATACATAAATTTGAGCAGACAACAAATCAAAATTCACCTACAATATTTGACCAGATTAACTATAAACTGATGTGTCGTAAATTGAACATGATTCTAGTAAAATCGCATCAATTTGCTGTACAGGTTGTTGAAACTCTCGTTTCATGAAAACACTGTAATCTATCACAGAAGAGATCACGTTCTATAAACCCTGCTGGCCTCCCACTAACAGACGTAGAGAGCCGCTTCATACCGAGCGTTTATTAGATAGCTCGCCCATACATCAACCGTATTGATACTCTTAAAGGGCTCTCGGGGTTAATCCAGAGCCTCGAAGCGCGCAACATGTGGAAGCCATTTGCCGGAATTGAGGACAAGGTTTCAGACGAGACTGTCGTAAAACTGTGTCACTTCGTTAGTTGTTTATATAGACAGGGTGTTGGGTCTGAGGATCGTACGCTAATTTGGATCATAGATGGTTGATCCATTTTAACACGTAAAGGTTATGACGAGACATGGTCTCAGAACAAAATTTTCTGCTGTCACATAGGCTACTCTTACTGTTTACCAAGGGTCTTTAATGTCAATTTTCCGACAGACAGCATAGCATACGCGCGCACACCCCGGCCTTTTGTGGTATCAGTCGTGGATCACTGGTTGGAACATGGTAAAATGGATTCACTGAGAAGAATCTACCCTCAGGAGGACACTCTTGCACTTAGCTATGTCCCGCACTATTTCTAATACGTGTGCACATGACAACCATTCATGTTAAGTAGTGGCAATGTCTTTTTGTTACATAAAAACAAACAAAATTGTGTTCAGAGTGAGTATATATGATGGTAGACGTAGTGGTGGTTGTTGGGGAACTTGTACGATAGGTGTTGGTGGGTGTGGAGAGGATATCAGAGGAAACCGGGCTACTCTTCCGAAAAACAGCAATGGGTCTTTTATATACACTATCCCATAGACAGGATAGCACACACCACGGAATTTGATAAAGCAGTCGTGTATCACTGGCTGGAACTGAAAATAGCCAATAAACATGTTTTGCGCTGTGGAGGATCGATCCCTTGACCCATCCCACCACTGACAGACAACAGGCAGACATTCTACCTGTAGACCTGTAGACTACGTCCCGCTCCTTCCCTGTGCAAAGTAACAATGAAAGAGTGTAGATTATTTAAAGTGTTCGTCACAGCACAGTGCAGGTAGTTTGTCGGTGCGTGCTCCATATTCCATCTCTACGAGAACCCACAGGTCGTCAATCATCGAATTTAAATATACACCAACAAATGCACTTAAATCACAGCAAGACATCGCATAAAGAAGCGTTTTCTCGTTAACTACTGAAGTACATGTATTTATTAAAAAAAATGGTTTGTCGCTCAAAAAATTTCAAGGTGAATAATTTCACGCAAGTAATATTATGCAAATTATATTCGCAGCTTGTTTGTTTTTTTCTCTTTGCCCATGAATCATGTTACTCCATTTTCTTCGTCTTCCTTCTACTCCACCGCCATCTTTTCTTCTTTTTTTTTCTTCTTTTCCTGCGAATTCGAAGTCATTATTCATACTTCCAGTTCAGTTTCCACAAAGGCGTTTGCTGTCCGCTGAAAGAACGCTGTACAAGTCCCCCAAATTCCTTTCCCAGGTCCTAAGTCCAATGAAAATGCACTGACCTGGGGTTAAAACTTCTCAGGACCGTATCTCTGTACAATAAAGTCCAACTGATATTTCAACAATACTATAACATCATGCGCACATAATTTACTGTCTAGATACTGGCGGTATGACGACATAATACAAACGTTATATCGACACTTGGTCAAAGAGGAAACCCGGCCTCCACATAGGCTAGTCTTCTTCGAATAGCAGCGCATTCTCAAAGACAGGATAGCATACACCACGACATGTGATAGACCAGGCGTTGATCACTGGTTGGAACGGGAAATAACCCAACGGGACCCATGAGGAGGATAGATCCTTCGACTCATCAAGCCTCAGTGAACGTACTGCCTTAAGGTCAAGGTCTACATTCAGAGCAAGCTGTTATAGCAGACGTCTGTCATGGGCATGAGTTCTGGCCAAGTCCAGCCCTTGCGTCCATGACAGGCAACGTACTGCATTCCCATTCCTTGCTATTAATTGGTAAGGGTAGCCTATCTGGCGACAGGAAATCCCTTCTGAGAAGATATGTCAACACAAACGTGTGTCTGATATCCAATAACCGCCGATCAATGTTATCCAGTGGTGTCGTTAAACAAACCAACTTTAAGTTTATTAAAAAGTTCTTTCCACTGTGTGTTTTGCGTTTGGCTATACGTTACAGGCTTTTGACGTTTAATATTTCAGTTACGTTGTTACCAATTACACTAAGTCTGCATCCACATACTGTTGTCAATGCATACCATCATGGAGGGTCTTAAACTGATACGAGTTCTAATGTGTCTCCGCATCTCGAGACGAGACTATGCACAGCTTCCACGGATTATAACAAAATGCAATACTGGATTTTCAGGGTGTACGCTAAATTAAATTTTGTTTCTGCATTCAAATCTGTAATATGCTAACAATAGTCTTTAGTTCTGCTAAGAGTAGGGCGTGGCTCAGCGTAAGAGCGTCCGCCTGAGGTTCATTAGGTCGACGGATCGATCCTTCTCAGTGGACCCGTTGTATTATTTTCCGTTCCAACCAGTGATCCACAACTGGTTCGTCAAATGTCGTAGTTAGTGTTATCCTGTCTGTGGGAAAGTGAACATAAAAGATCCCTTGCTGTTATTCCAAATGGAGTAGCCTATGTGGCCAAGTGTCGATATAACTGTCTGTTTGACATCCAATAACAGGTGATTAATAATCAACGTGTTTCAGATGTCTCACTAAACAAACTTTATCTTTTATCAAAAAACCGCTGATTATTAAATAATTAGTGTTTCAGAGTTCTCATTAAACAAACTTGAACTTTTCATCCAATAACCGCTGTTTATGAAACATTGTGCCCCAGTAGTGTTGTTATATTACACAAACCAACTTTATGTATTATTCACGAAACTATAAATGTCACAGTTTAGTACCAGACTCGTCAAAAGGTTTCACAGATTCGTCAAAAAGCGGATTTCTTTTGACAAATTAGACATGATATGTACCCAGACTTAAGATCCCGTCTTCGGTTGTTTTGTATGCACAAGCGTAATCTGAAACGCCTTCAAGTTTACATAATGTATTGCATTTCGTCATGTTCGTAATCTTACGCCAGTTTTACGTCCGTAAAATGCAGCTACGTTTTCCGATTTAGTCGTGGCTATACAATAGCGACTGTGTTTATGTGTCTAATGTATACACATGCCTATTAAAATACATGTACAGTACATGAAGGATTTATCCTTTTTATTCTTGCTTAGAAAGCTACTTGTATTTCACAAGTGGGTGCTGTTGATAATCAACTATGTACTACTGTATTTAATCTAATATGTAACTGAAGATTCTATTACTACACGCGTGAGTTCTGTTTGACAATAGCTGATGTTCTTAAATGACATTTTGTATGGCTTCCATTAGCTAGTTAGTTAGTTATAGCTTATTTACGTGCGTGTATCTAATTAAGGTTCAAGCACGTCTGTCATTGTCACGCAGTCCAGCTGCCTCGACTGCCTGTCCAGGACGGAAGTTAGTATTAGTATGATAGAGGAAATCCGCTACTCTTGATGAGTGGCAAGGGTTCTTTTATATGCACTTTCCCACGGAGAGGACTGTACATACCACGGCCTTTGTTAAACCAGTTGTGGACACTGGTCGGTATAAGTGGTATTACACCTACCCACACCTCGCTCTGGATGTGAAATAATTAAAAAAAACATTATCAAAAATGTGCTTGATAATGTTTTGAGGTCTCGTTTCCTTTGTCCCTCACTGGATACGTCCCTGTAGTATTTTTAAAACACTAAACAGGCTTTATCTGCTCTAGATAACCATGTTTCCCAGTCACGTATATCGCATCCTCTCTGTAGCCAGTCATGCTGTTTAGACAAAGGATTAACTCTATCTTCTTCAACATGTCCCCACCGTGAGCCTATCTGACACCCCAGACCGACGCACCGATCTTAGTCCGCTTTTCAAATGACACAACCTTCATGTTTTCTGCTAAAGATGCTGTCCTGGGAAACCGCTATCTATCAAACCGACACACACAGGCCCTCGCAAAAACCATGGCCCTCACCACAGCGAAGACCAAGGCAATGTCATGCTACAAACGACTGGGTGAAAATAGCTACGAACTAGATAAGAGATCTCATCAATTAGCTTAAATTTTACAGTGCCCTCCTCAGAGAACACAGACAGAAGCCAAATTACAAACATACGTTTTTGGCACCGACGATCCATCAGAACTTAAACTATACTTGTTCGTTTAGCATTTTAAATACGCCATTTGTCAAAATTTGCTCAGTTAAATGTTTCTTTTCTGTGCGATTAAATAAATTACTGTGAACATGCTGACTATGTCTGACTTGTTGAAATATGAAATGAACCGCACCAAGAAATATGACCTGAAATATGACATGAATTGTAACATAACTTATGAAATGAAACGAAATGTAACAAGAATTAGATGTAACTCGAAGCAGGGGTTTCGTAGTTACCCGCGCCCTACCTACTCACATACACATTTGATAGTCCCATATCAAAGAGTGTACAAGGTATATTCCGAAACCTAGATTTCTTCTATGTAGTTCATATTTCAAGATATAGCCCACAATGACCTACTTTTTATGTGGGACACACTGCCTTAGCAACATGTACCCACTCACAAAGTTTTATGTGTACGAGATATGCTCTGGAGACCTATAGATTTCATCTATGTAGGTCAAAGTTCAAGATATAGCTCGCAGTGACCTACGTTTGGTGTGCGACACATCATCTTGATTCTTCCTTACATGTACCCACTCGCAAAATTTAATTACCTTATAGCAATTAATGTATGAGATAAGCCGTGGAAACGATTTGGAGGGATGCACGAACGAACGAACGGACAAACAAGGCAAACACTATTTGTTGATGCTTGGGTATAAATATGACCTGGAATGTAACATGAGCTGCATTGAAATATGACTAGTGCTATGTAATATTAATACTAATTTCATCAGAACGTGAGCGCAAGAACATCCGCCCGAGGCTCGATGGGTCGAAGGATCTATCCTCCTCAGGGGACCCGTTAGGTTATTCCCCGTTCCAACCAGTGATTCACGACTGGTCCATCAAAGGCCGTGGTTTGTGCGATCCTGTCTGTGGGAAAGTGCACATAACAGTTCCCTTTCTGTTATAATATTCAAAGAAGAGTAGCCTATGTGGCGGCAGCGGGTTTCCTCCGTGACCAAGTGTCGATATAACCGTACGTTTGACATCCAATAACCGCTGGTTAATAACCAATGTGTTCCAGAGGTGTCGTTAAACAAACAAACTTTGTTTCCTCAGAACTAAATACTGTAGTTGACAAATAAAACATTGCAAATTCGTTTACTGACATTATACATAAATCACGACGAGTTGAAATCTATCTATGCTCCTTCACATGGTACAGTTGATAACATCTAAACACAATCTCAGTTTATCTGTATCTGCGTCATTTTATTTGACCACGATAGCTCGGACTATCCTTTCTATTTGGCCATCTAGATCCACAGAATACCGCAAAGAGACAAACAACCTCTTATATCTGAGCCGATATTATGTTTTACAAAGCAATTTATTACCGATCTTCTTCACATCTTGTATTCATGTCTGTGATTAATGACACAAACAGTGTCCGGAATGATAGCTTTGAGGTGGTTGCGCGTTACATGGGGGTGTGACATTGCTTTGTTACCTGGACAAGAAGTTAGCAGGTCACTTGAAGCAAAACGCCACAGTTATTGCACTTCTTTAGAGGATCTAATTGTTCACGGTGTTGGATTGCTGTTTTGGTTTTTGATATTTTTTCTTTCTGTGTATTGTCTATGTATATAAATTTTGCTTGAAGAGCTCCTGTTGACATCTTGTCATTGTAAATATGTAAAATATGATCGTAAAACTTCCTCATATGCTGTCGTGTGACGGCCAGAGTGTATGTTAATAGTTTCCAAAGACGCGAAAATCGGGGCGTTCCGAAAGTTTCAACCATTCTACTTTAAGATAAAGTAGCAGACATTTATTGTAATATATTTACGACAGTAAAAACCACAACAACATCACTTTCAATGCGGCTAGAATTTCAAAAGATAACCATCATCCGTAGTTTTTAAGTGTTAAAAGATGCTCAGTTGAATCCTATCAGTTTGAGAACTTGAGTTCACTTGACGAGGTTAAAAAGGTATCTGGCTAAGTGACAGGTTTGTTACGACATCACGTGTTCGGCAAAGCGTACTGATATTTTGTCACACCGATGGCACACGCTACAGACAGATTTTAATTGTCGTTCTTTTTTTTTCACAAAAATAATATGTAGTAAGTTTAAACAGTTAAAGGGAATCAGTCACCGATTTTGGCCTGCAGACAATAAAACCAGTTAACCTGTTGGACTACTGTGTCTCTTGGTTTTGCTTTCGTGTTTCGTAATGGCCGGAGAGTAAATAAAGTATGTTCTGTTCTGTTCTGTTCTGTTCTGGAGCCTATTTCACAAAACATTTACGACTAGTTGTAGACGTAAACGTAAATACCTGAATAAAACTGTTTCCCAAAATATAATTAAACGTAATCGTGTCCAAGAACGAGTAGCATCCTCGGGTAATACGCCACAAATGACCAAAAACCAATGACGTCTCAGCTACTAACAATAGTCGTATCACTAACAGTTAGCGATCGAAATTTCTCTATTGACGTTTACGTCCACAACTAGTCGTAAACTAGACTTACGATGGGAACGATGTGGAACAGGCCCCTGATGTGCAAAATGTAAATTGTATCACAAAAAGACGGTTAGGCCAACAAGTCTGATAAGAGGTGAGATGTGGGGTAAATGGCCACACCGGTTCGCGGTTCCTACATTTAAATGTTCATCCATGTTTAATTAGTGTAAATATTGCATACTGTTCAGTGCAGTATCGGCCGCATGTTTACAAATACAACAACACTATCTGTACAACACCACCATGTTTATCCACAACATACAATATTCGTCAACAAAATACTTGTCAACATAAACAAATTATCTTGGAACATAAACTTTTATATAAATATAAAAAAAATGTATATTTAAATATATTTTAACACAAGATGGTGTTGCTATGGAAACTGGACAATATGTTTCGATGTTATAAGATTTGCAAATTTATTATGAATATGATTTTGTTTCTTGTAAAAAAGGTCTCAATACAAATGCAGCAGCCATACAGTCTTGTATATAATGCTCTCCTTCAATATTATTACATATTAAATCCCTGTCGATTTGTTGAATGTGTGATTAGAATGAACAAAGATGAAACATCGACATTACAACATAGCTTTCAGAGTTTACCACAGAATACCTTTACATTTAAATAGTGAGATATAAACCTGCTCAAGTGACCACCTGTATATAGCAAACAACTCTAAATGTGTTTTATAATGTAGTCACTCAATCTTAAACAGCCATCTGTATAAATCGGGCAACTGCCTGAAGTGGCCACCTGTATAAACATGCCATCAATATGAAGCAGTCACCTATGTAAAGAAGTCACTTCTATAAAGCAGTCACCTGTGTAAAGCAGTCACACCTGTCTCTGTGGTGTAATGGTCGGACCACCCGGTTCAAGACTGGTAGGTACTGGGTTCAAATCCCGCTCCAAGTGATGGGATTTATAATCTCAGTACCGGCCCCAACACTAGTGAGTGTTACGCAACTTTCAATGGGTACATGTAGGTATACACCACTTATACAGACCGTGTCACACTACTGGTATGTAGTCCTGTCTGTCGGTAAGTGCATATAAAACATCCTTTACTAACCAAAAAGGAGTAACCGGTTTTCTCTTCCATACGAACACTAACTTCTGTCCTGGACAGGCAGTCGAGGCAGCTGTACAGGTAATTAATGCAGTTGTACACCATATCCAGACAGACGTGCTTGAACCTCAATTGGATATAAACATGTAAATAAGTTATAACCAAGCATGGATAAATAGCATGTTTTGTGTGATAGAAAATACAGCCAATTTAATGGATTCCTCTGATGTGACGGACAGTGTAAAACTATACAAATATCAAATTGTGTAAACAACGCCATACATGGTTGCCCGGGTTACGCACAATTAGCGTGTTCAGATAGTACCGTAATGTCACGTGAATAGCCCGCTGCACCGGATAAGTCACATTATGTAATAAATGGTTATTGTGTAATAAATGGTTATTGTGTAAAAAAGCTGATCAGATAGCTCGCTCCGACACATAGCTTGAGTGGTTAACACCTGATGAGGAAAAAACCAGCCATCATAAGTCAATGTGCTTAATTACTGATAATTATGCTCGGACGATTTTCAATGTTTTAAAATGGATAGACCGCGGGCTATAGGCTAGACGTGAAATTACGGTAAACTCTATCTGGTTTTTCCCCGCTACTGTGGTAGGCAAGATGGCAGGACAGCAATGAGCAGATAAAAACCCTGAGATGTTGAGTGCTGGTCAGAGTTGGGGGAAGTAACTATCAAACCGCGTTTCAACCACAAGTCTAAACGTTTTACTAATCCCTATTGTTTTACTCGCAGCACAGTTTGTATGTCAAACTAGCCTTCTCCCACGGAAAACGATGTTTGGGCGAGTACAAAACTGATCATCTAGTGACACACTAATAGTGTTACCTCCCTTTGTATTTTGCATCTGATATTCATACAAGACTTGCGTAACATAGGGAGTGTTCGCTTTCCATGTCTGCAACAGAGTTTCAACAATTTCGTTCAGTTGCCAATTAAGTGAAATTGGAATTAAGTGATTTTAATTATTAATTCCATCAGTTTAGAATTAGAAATCAAACACTCCCATATCGAATTGAGCTCACTTATAAAACATAAACAAAATGTCCTGTCCTGTCGATTCCCTCAACTCTGCCATAGTGTAATTCTTGTCTCCATGCCCTATTATGAATACATTTTGCAAATATTCATGACAATAACATGTAAATTCGTAACATGAATAAAAATCGCTGCCGTTTGTTTATTTATTTGCTGCAATTTTGTCCAGAGCAAACGTTTTCTGGCCAGTCAGCGAAACAACTGTCGACAAATTCAAGCATCCAAGCGGCGACCACGGTGTAATAAAAACAGATCAAGCATTACTGCCGTGCCATAGCAAAAGGAAGAAAGTAAAATATTGCACGAAATGCACTTTTTTGGCACATTGGTATAGGGAAGTATGTACAGTTGCTCTAAACGTATCGAAATTGCTTTCCAACTGCACGATATCGTAATATATAACTCTAAATTGTGGTATTTGTGTGCAAAGAGTACTAAATGAACACAACGTTTTCATTGATAACTCGAAATATTGATGACGTCACTTACTTCCTTTTGCCATAGCAGGGCAGATTATGTGACGGGGTTTAATCTAACATACAATTTGGGAGCTGAACATTTTCTTTCTTATCAAATTTGTTTACAGTGATCCAGTACAGTTGACTGTATAAAAAGTTAGTTTTATAAAAAAAACCACCCAGCTACATTTCTAGAAGGAAAATTATCGACTAATTTTGACTACCACCAAAAAAAAAACAAGGAAATAAAATCTCCTTTTTTCTGTCTCATTTATTGTTTTCCCCAATTTTCTGCTATGAAAATGGTCCAGATTATACCGTGTCACCGATAAAGCACATTGATAAATTAATTACTCATGGTTTCAGAAAAAGATCAATGTATACTATTTCGATCAACCAAGATATTCCACATGCATTTTCCTAAAAAGTATTTGCCTATTAATGGATATTTGAATTTGTAAAAGAGTGATCTGCTGGCGAGCTATCGAAGCCGAATAATGTCGTTTGTTCATCAAGGGTACGTACGTACGGCCGTGTAATTGCATAGATACATTCCGCAGATCAAACAAAGCAAGTTCCCATATCATCATTTTCCATTTACAAATTCACGACATGTAAAGGAAGATTGAAAGTGTGGATATTTGTCTGTCATCTTACAGCCGTTCTATTTACAACAAATGTCAATATGTTTACTAATATATCGGAACACAAATCGGTGAGTATCAGTCCGTTCACCAAAACTGAATGTATTTTAGTATCGATAACATAATTGTGTTACTAAATCTTGATATGTACTTCATTGGAGGATGTTGGGCTGTAATCGGGAACGGAGAACATATTACTTTGTACAACTGTGAAAACATTCAAACTTCGATTGGCTCTAACATAGATTAGTTTGGAAAATGTGCTTCGATTGGCTCTAACATAGATTAGTTTGGAAAATGTGCTTCGATTGGCTCTAACATAGATTTGTTTGGAAAATGTGCTTCGATTGGCTCCAACATAGATTAGTTTGGAAAATGTGCTTCGATTGGCTCTAACATAGATTTGTTTCGAAAATGTGCTTCGATTGGCTCTAACATAGATTTGTTTGGAAAATGTGCTTCGATTGGCTCTAACAAAGATTTGTTTGGAAAATGTGTTATGGGATCTTGTTTGTACGTCAACCAACTGTTGTAAAATCATACTCATATATAGCAGCTCTTTCTTTAGTCCGTTCCACTGCACTATCTTGGGAGCCATTCGAAAAGTACGCGACACTAAATCATACATAATTAAAACTCTTTTTTACATATATAACGGCCCCTGAAATTCATACAACTCTGTGATGGGACTTCATTGCTGTGGCCCACTCATTTTCTCACAGCATTTTTAAAGAAAATACTGAAATGATCGAAATATATTGAACAGCAACATTAAAAACAAAATCTGTAATTGTTTATAAAGAATTAGCTGTGGAGTTCTACTAACTTGCTTGCCTGCAGAAATTTTTTAACAATAAAGTGGTTTTGCGACAGCGATGAAATGGTGTCACTTATAAATCTTATGAAAGCTTTTGCGATGGTTTGTCGATTGCCACATGAATTTCAAGGACAGTGCATCTTGTAACCCTCCCAAGCATCACGTAATAGTTGAATGGCCCCTTGCTTCCGCTTGAATACCACAGGGCTTCTAGAATTCTAAATAATCTACTAGCCTATGAGCTAGTGGTTTTCAAAATCTACTACCACGAATGAATTTTCACTAGTCCACGTTTGAGACAAAAATATTTTAAATCTTCAACACAGTAACCTGTTGTAGCTTGATACATTGAAGAGTAATTAAACAAATTATTGCTTAACAAAATTATGGACCCTTGACACCCGCTTACATTTGCTGCACTTCTCAATGTATGCGAAGTATAATCAATGAATAAAACTGTTAACATTTATTTTTTACTAGCCATCATGCAAGATGACATTAACAATTTGCTATCCTACAATTTGGGTCCAAAATTCACTAGCAGAGTTCAAAAATCACTCTTCCGAATTCAAAATTCACTAGCCCAAATTCAAAATTCACTAGCTCGAATTCAAAATTCACTAGCCCGAATTCAAAATTCACTAGTTCGAATTCAAAATTCACTAGCCCGAATTCAAAATTAACTATCCCGAATTCAAAATCCACTAGCTCGAATTCAAAATTCACTAGCTCGAATTCAAAATTCACTAGCCGGCTAGCAAGGTTAGCGTATTCTAGAATCTCTAGAGCAAAGTGTTTGCAAGCAGTGTATGTCCGCCCGCCCGTCAGTCTGTCTGTCTGTCGCAGCCTACAGTCAGTGCAGGTTACAATCTTGAGATCTCATTCACAGATAAACAGCAAACAACAGCAGTGTATTCAGTTTCTACACATCACAAACGCTACAGAACATACATCAACTGAGATCAACCAACACGTTCAACATCAAACATCATTGGATCATAACTAGCCAACGAAATCAGTGTTTATTTTCATACCACGCCCACAAAACATCGGTTGTCATAGCGCGCAACAGCCGAGCTAGCTATTGGTCACATCACTAGCCAATGAAAATGACAAACAGCACACAACAATGTCTTCCTGTTCGGCATGTATAAACGAAGGCTTGCTGGAAACAGGAGGAGAATTGCTTACACCACAGATATTGATGCTGGATGCGGCTGGAAAAATAAAATTATTTAAATTAAATCGGCATAAACATTAAAGCGACACAATTTAAAGACAAAATACAAATTCTGTTTCTTTTTTTATTATTTTTTAATCTTAATATGTAAACTCTTTTTTTAAAGCGACCAATTGACCAAAGACGATTTCAAAAGAGCTACCATATATTATCGTATACGTCCAAAGTGAAATAATTGAAGAATAGCAACTTTGTACATTAAATGAAGACCAACAAATTTAAAAGGAAAAAAAAAACCACTTTAAATTATAAAATATCGGCCAGACTATTGAATATTAAAAGTGGATGGTAGCGTTTAGCCATGGTGGTTAGTTTCTAGTGTTGAACTCACAGTGTGCAGCTGTAGTTTGTCGTACAACTGTACGAGTTCATCTATCGTGTACTGTTGCAGGACGATAATACCATCGAGGTTCTTGTCGATCTTCAACGCGCAGTCCTGACAGTGCACAATGAACTTCTTGTCCTGCTCCTTCACAAACAGAATGTTGAACACCTCCACCTGAAATAACAAATCTCACATTAGTTAATACTACAGCTCCTTCACAAACAGAATGTTGAACACCTCCACCTGAAATAACAAATCTCACATTAGTTAATACTACAGCTCCTTC
>JAULBR010084024.1:0-23854 GCA_032355825.1 Melanodrymia aurantiaca
CCCATACTGGTCAGAAACCTTTTAAATGTGATGTCTGTTTGAAATGTTTTACACACAGTGGCAATCTTAAAACCCATGCGCTGACCCATACTGGTCACAAATCTTTTAAATGTGATTTCTGTTTGAAATGTTTTACACAGAGTAGCAATCTTAAAACCCATGCTCTGACCCATACTGGTCACAAACCTTTTAAATGTGATGTTTGTTTGAAATGTTTTACACAAAGTTCCAATCTGAAAAGACACATGCACTTTCATACTGAAGACAGGCGTTTTAAATGTGGCGAGTGCTCAATATCTTTTACAAACCGAGCTCAGATAAAATGTCATATGCTGTCCCATACACGCACAGGCGAAACATCCTATTGATTTTTAACGGAACTACTAAAGACTATAAACGTACTTTTAGTATAGGACATACAACTTTAGAGAATATTAAAGAATACAAATATCTAGGAATTACGTTTACTAAGCTAAATAACTTCCGCATCACTAAGACTAAATTATTCCAACAAGCCATCAAGGCCATGTACTTCGTACTAGCGAAATCAAAGGAACATTATTCATCTACTGAATGTAAATTTAAAATGATCGATTCTATGGTCCTCCCAATCTTACTATAATATACATAATTATTATGTATGCGAAATTTGGGGACACCAGAATAATGATATTTTAAACTCTGTACAAATTAACTTCATAACACATATTTTACCAGTTAAGAAAGCAACGGCTTGGTATATGTTTTACGGAGAGTTAGGTAGAATGCCTGTTGAATTAACAATACATAGAATAATGGTATGCTTCTGGGCAAGGCTTATATCAGGAAAAGAATCAAAACTATCCTTTATAATTATTATACAAAGCTATGTTAAATGACCACCTAACTAATGGAACTAATTATAAATTGATCACCACTATTAAACACATTTTGGATAATTTAGGAATGAGCAATGTTTGGGTACACTAAAGAAACTAGCCTATTGTATAAATGTAATCATTAATATATTTAAGCGTCCTTGATAACATATTTTCAAACCCAAAAACCATCTGCCATGTTCATTATCATTTTGATTTATCATCATCACATCGATGTCGTCTATGTATGTATGTATGTATGTATGTATGTATGTATGTATGTATGTATGTATGTATGTATGTATGTATGTATGTATGTGTGTGTGCGTGCATGTGTGTTATAGTAATACATACTTGTGTGCTGCGCAGCAAATGTGAAAAATCAGTCTTGAATCATGTTGATTTCCAAATTTACATATTTTTTATACTGAACGGTCAGAATGTAACTGATTGGCAGTTTACTTGGATTAAAAGTTGCATAAACAATGTCAACAGAACAGTATAATATAGAGTTGTTTTTTAGTGCTCATTCGGTTCTTCACATGAATTGAAATCACTGGAAGATATCTACATGACTAACAGTGTATTGTGATGGCCAGGGAGAATAGCGGATAAATGGAATGTGCCAATTCTAGTTCTATATACATTGTATATTGTGCAATCACATTTATTTGCAG
Organism: Melanodrymia aurantiaca; assembly: GCA_032355825.1. NCBI lineage: Eukaryota > Metazoa > Mollusca > Gastropoda > Neomphalida > Peltospiridae > Melanodrymia > Melanodrymia aurantiaca. Next base: position 1,535 of record JAULBR010084024.1, read on the forward strand.
ATGTAAATACATTTCAGAGAACCATATAAATTTATTGTTTACCACGATTTCTTGTTTCACTTGCATTGTAATGTATGTTATTTGTTTTTTCAAGACAATGTGCCAAAATCACTGTGCATTCGACATCCAACAGGTAATGATTAGGACACTATATTTTAATCTTTGATGATTCTGGTTTAGTCAGTCATAATCTGTCACGCTGTCTAAAGCAGCATATTTTGTCATTTGCATTTAGACCCTGGCTTAGTTATGAATGCATTATTTACGAATGTATTAATAGTGAAATCTTACTTTCGTCAGGCGACAGGTTGGGAAACTCGTATATGTGTTCTACAGTGTTCCTGCTGTGCGGAATGCAAAACCCAAACTCAAAATCAAAGCATTTGAGCATTCGGTCACCAAAATAGTGCTTTTCTATCATGCGGAACTTGTTAACAGGCTTATCACCAACTACAAACTCCACCCTGTAACAGTAAACACAATACAGTATATAAACAGAGACATAATTTCAATGCTATAGAGTAATGAACAAAACTCGTTCAAATGCAGACACTAATATTGATATTGAAATGACAATTTGCTTTCAGCAAAACTGATGTAAAGTTCATGCAACCAAAAAGTGTTTAATTAATTACCTGAGTAATACATAACTAAACATATTTAGATTTTGAATGCCTGCATACAAGTAGTAATTTTACACACAGGACTTGCACAAAGATACAAATTCGATTGTATTACATGGTTACAATTTAATCAAACCAAGCACACTTACGTAGCCCCAACAGTTCTCAATTTCAAGAACTGTGGCGTGAACTGATATCTGACAAATCTGCCTGCGTTTGGGTCGACTTCTTCAAGGTCATATTCACCATCATCAACATCATCTCAAATAGAAAAGGAAGAATGAGATAACACAACATCGTTTTATGTATTTGTAGCTAAATAAAATAAAAATATATGGCAAAGAACTGGATTCGGGTTGGCAACAGACATCTTTCACCATTTTGCACTGAAATATATTTTGAAGCAAAATGTTCGTAGTGATGAAATTTCACTGATGAATAGTAACATAATGATACTGTCACGGGGGTTCATGGTGTTCAAAAATGATAATCTGGATACCTGGAAAGACAAACCATGGACAGTTAACTTTCATAACAAATGAAATATTTTTTAAATCCTGCAAGAAACGGTTTGCTATGCATTTGTAACTAAGTACATAATTATTAGATGTTGATTACTACTTACCTGATGGAGGTGGTTTGGCTACTTCAAACAACACTGTCCCCGAATCCATATCTCTAAGTTTGAATCGTGTGAAATCAATTCCATATATATTTGCCTCGGGGGGACATAAATATTCTGCAAAATAAATTCAATGTTTAAACAGACAATGAAATTGTGGTATGAATTGAGAACCGAACTACATGATGTATTTATTCCTGTTGTAGTTGAATATAAATTGCAGTTAAATGATCCTAGATAACCTTTTGACAATGGGTGATATTAATTTTTTTACCTAGCAAGTGTGAATAAAATGCTAGTATACATTTACGGAAAAATACTGTGCACTACCACTGGGGGTAAAGCTAAAAGCCTGTATAGTACATTTTCTTAACAAAGATAAAGTCAATCCAAATATAAAGTACAAAACACACATTTTTGAGGTGTATACTTTTAAAACTTTTAAGAGCCTCAGGGAATTAGAATGTGTAAGAAACACCTCATTCAACAGCCTGCTAAATACATTGCAACTTGCAAGTGCTGGCATATCACAGTTACTAACCAGAGAGGGGATCTTGGAATGGTGTCCCAGATTACTAAAGATAATGAAACCCAGGAAATAAGATGCAGGCCCTACCGGACCAGGCAAAGTGAGGCTTAACTTTGCACCGATTGTAATCGGGGCGACAACATCGAAGTCGCCTTGTAAAAACAGATGTCTGTGACTGACAAAGAATTTTAAGAACAGTAAGTTGTGTTCAGTGAACTTCACACTTCACCACGAAAACAAATAAGTACCGGTCGCACTTATCTTTAAAGAAATAGCAAAATTTAATAAAGTGAAACAAAAATCATGGCACAGTGTTCGAAATATACGCTATTCCGCAAATAGTAAATTTTGAAACGGAATAGTAAAACAATTCTCCCAATATTCCGTCACGAAAGTGAAAATAAAACACGGACTACCGAAAACTGCTTGCGACTATTCCGCTTCGCCCTTTTCTTCAGCTACATTTTCTGCAGAAATCCTCGCTTCTAAGACACTTCCGCATCGACTTACCGGTACAAAATAAATGTCTTGTTGAATGAGACAAATGCACGGAGTGAGTTCGTTTGTAATTTCAGCTAATACACAGTATTGCATTACACAATTTTGCATAGGACGGCTTAGCAGTCAGAAAATCTACTATTACATTGACAAAATGGAGTTCTGTTGCCGTACGAAGACTGACAGTAGTTTAAATGTTTAAAAAGTGCTGTTTTATTCACGAAATGTGTTATTATTTGTTTTAGAATTATCAGTATGCATTTGAAGGGATAGTACATTCTCAGATGGAATAGTGATTTTTGAAATTCACTATTCCTTTGGGATATTGGGAATTTTGTTTAAATTCGACCCCTGTGGCGGCGACTTTTGTTGCATGTATTATGCGACATGGAAGTGCGAGTGTCACTGTCATTAACTTTTAGCAGTGTCTCAATGTTCGAAAGAGACATGGATTCATGCAATGACGATTAGCTATTAATATCAGTTACGTGTGACACACTGTGACAGTAAATGTTGTAACTTCATACTTAATATTTCGTGACTTGTGGGTGGTTCTATCACAACTGCACCGGGCTCTATTGCGTTACCGTTACAAACCTAAACCCGTTTCGAAAAACACATTCGTTTCCAATCGCAGGGTCTTGGGTTTGAAAATACTGGAGGTAATCCATTCTGGACCATTCTATTATCGTAACAAAATGTACGAAAGGAAAAACAATCATACTGGTAACAAATTGTTAAATCAAATTTTGAAAGTTTTATTTTAATAAGCGATCGACATTGAGACAATGATTGGCTAATTTGTTTCATTGAATTTGTACTTTGCTTATGTTCAAGAAGCCCTCTTGTTGAAAACTTCTCCCTCTCAATGGTAGGAGGGAGAAGTCACTTCTCCCTATAAATCTGATCCTAGCTCGAGGCCTGGAGATGTTTACCTGGTAAGATCAGGCATTGATTTATTAATCAATGTTTGCTAATTTAATATTGAGTGATAAATTATATGACCTATATAATTTGTGCCTCTCAAAATTATGGATCACAAATTTTTGCCATGTGTTTTAGCATTGTATATCGATCCCTGTAACTTGCATTGCGATGCGATACTGGTTATAATGTTCCCGGGGTAGAGAGGTAGGATTGATCATCTTTACCCTTTAGACTATTTCCCATGATTAATGAAACCAGTGATCCACGAGTTGTTCTAAGTATTCCTCCCATCCAACTATTCATATCATCGTGCTTCAATTATGTTACAATTAGTGGATTAGGGACATTCAGATCTCTTTCAATGACAAGAGAGCTGTCAAATGGTTTTGACTTATTCAGCTTTCTGTTGGGCCATTTTGACTGATCTGTTTGGAATTGTTCATTTTGTTTGTCAGTTAAGACTAACATGTCCGACTATGATGATGTCTATTGTCCTTTCACCGAAAGTTTCAGATGAGAGCCATTAAATGACCAGTAGAGTAGACCTATTCAAATGAGAGGTCAGAACCTGCGTTTTGTTAGTATTTAGACAGTTTTCATCACTTACTTTCAGTTGCTCTTGGTAATCTTAGGACATCATCTGGCGTAACAACATCTTTTTTTAATAAGTCTTCTTCTGACGCAGCATTCTCCGATTGTTGTTTATTGGCCTTAACATGACGGGATAAAAACCCACCACCCTTTTTCTTCCCAGCACTTGTAGTCCGTGTTTCTGAACTCATAATAAGAGTTAAGGCACAGCACTTATTTAACGGTCACAACTTGGGCATCAGAGTGTCAACAGATCATCATCTTTTGTCAGCTGTTCTTTGTTGTCTTTGTCACCGTTTCGCTACCTGCATAGCGTCGCACCTTGATTGGAAAAATATGGCGACGGTGGCAACAGGAATTATGGGAAAGCACTTTTACTTCCTGTATCATACTCGCTTCGCGGATAGACTAACTACTGCAAAGAGCCGAAATGAACAGAATACAAATTTTCTTAAAAAGAACCGAAATGGACCAAAGAAAAAACCCGTCAAAGACGTTAATTCCCTCAAATTGTAAGTTTGAGGTCTGATTCTACGCTATGTTAGAAAATTGAAGTAGTTGGAGATTTTGTGACTGTTATAATTTCCCTTGCTACTTATACATTTGGAGTAGCGGGTTTCCTCTCTCATACTAACACTAACTTCTGTCCTGGACAGGCAGTGGTGGCAGCTGGACTGCGTCACCATGAAAGACGTGCTTGAGCCATAATTGGATATAAGCACGTAAATAAGTTATAACTAACTAACTACTCTCTCATACTATGATACTAACACTATAACTACTGTCCTGGACAGACAGTCGAGGCAGCTGGACTGCGTGTCCAGGATATACGTGCTTCAACATGAATTGGATATAAGCATGCAAATAAGCTATAACCAACCAACTGATCTCTGTGGTGTAGTGTTTAATATTATTCAAAGTCCAGTGTATGATTATATGTAACAAAGATATAGAAGATTTACAGCAAGTGTTTTTATGAGACAGTTTTTCATTATTAAAATTTCAATCCTGAAAACTTTGTGGTGATGTGTGTGCAAATCGATTTAAACATAGATATTTAATGGATTTATGAATATATTAAGCAGTGTTGCACATCTGGCGATATATAAAAGGATGTATAAACCAATTAAGGGTTTAAAACATGATTTCATTTATACAGAATCTCTCAATATTTTAGCGCGAAAATCGGGATCACGTGAAGAAGACATGCAACAAATGTATTTGCTTGTAATCATGATATAAACAGAAGCGAAGACACTGTTCTTGTTTATCTACATAATTGCTTACATTTATTATATGACTACAAGCAACAACAGAAGTGTCAAAATGTCATTATATTACGTAAAATTGTTCTGTCTACGACGTACGAATCGATCGACAAAAATATTCTTTTGGATAGTTAAGACGCTATTGTCTGGAGATGCAGCGGAGCTGAAACGATTATTCGTACCTCGTAGACCGAGCCTCATGCGTTCATCACGTGATCCCGATTTCTGCGCCAAAATGGTGAATGATTCTCTTTAAATTATTGTATTTAACATGGTGCAACAACACTTGAGTTATTTATATGATAAAAAGGGTGAATTTTATGAGATGTATTTAAAAGGAAACAATTGTGTGTGTGTGTGTGTGTGTGTGTGCGTGCGTGCGCCCGTGCGTGCGTGCGTGCGTACGTGTTTAGTGGATATGTGCACCATAAAAGGTCAACACAAAAGACCACGTTGAACGTGGCGCGGTGATTGAAGTTCTAAGTAGGCAGAGTAAAATTTGAGTTATTCCCCTTTAGCTACAAATAATATTTCATTGTGAAGACGTGAGTCAGTTAAAGCTTTGTTGAGGATGCCCCCTGTCCATTTAAGGTTCGGGCACCCTCCTCCGTCAAAGGTGGGTACCCAGTGTCGAGGCTGTACCCATGGGGAAACACACGTTGTGCTTTCCGATTACTAGTACCTTATAGACAAAATCAAGTCCAAAATCGGACAATGTACATAAATTGTTTATCAGCCATGTAACATTAAAGAGAATTTGACGTATTGGGAGTTAAATCTTACGTAGGCCTACGTCTATAATTTTGACAGAGCGTTCGGGATAGTACGCCCTTTGAACACAGTGTATTAATGGATCGTAAAAAAGAAAACGCGTAACGATTTTATTGCTTCTGAGATCTGTTTCTATAATTTTGACAAAATGAAGATGGATTTTGATTTTGATCTTTTTGGATTTCAATGAGTTGTGACGACATGCAACAGTTTGTCTTGCTTTGAAGGTTCTTGGGTTGAAGTCGTTTTGAAACGCATGTAGGTGAAATCTTCAACCTCTGCTATGCGGTTTCCATATACTTTTGTTCTTTGGACCTTGTAATCGTCTACTGCAGGAGTTAGGTCTTCTTGGTGACAACCGCCTGTCTGATCAGACCTGCCTGATTTGAACCATCTTCTATCTTAGTTTGGATGAAGAAATATCGGCGAAGTCAACCGAAATCCTATTCTGTCTGAGTCTCCCACATTGATACAAGAGAAGAATATTATAAACGGGGAATGGATTTCTGTTTCACACCGGTGTAACTGTTGAAATTGAAGGCTTCTTGTGAGATTTCCACATAATTATTTGGCTACTTGAGTGTAAAAGTCTATACTTAGAAGTTTAAGTGGAGTAGAATAATTATGTGAATTCTTTGTAAGGTTTTCTAAAATTAAATGGGTTTGTAGACAATTACAACCTCATATACCACGTTTATTTCATTAAAAACGGCAACACTTTGCCCGTTAATTATTACATTAAGACTCAATGTTTTTACTTTTTGTTTGCTTCAATTAATTTTGTTTGTGTATGGACGGATGCCTCTGTAAATTGACACCACCACCACCACAAGCACGACGACCACAACCAAGACAACCACGACGATCACAACCATGACAACCACAAACACGACGACCACAACACGACAACCACAACCACAAGCATGACGGCCACAACCACGACAACCACAAGCACGACGACATTGCACAAGCAGCACTATACAGTCAACCCTGCTTGAGCGGCCACCTGTATGAAGCAGCCACCTGTCTTAAAGGGTCACCTTGATATTCCACAAAATGGTCCATTTTCTTGCATTACGATCTGTATTAAGCAGCCACCTGGCTTAAGAGGCCACTTTTTGTAACTCCCTTAGGTGGCTGCTTAAAACAGGTTTGACTGTGTGTGTATATATATATATACTCTATGCTGTGTCGTTTGAAGAGCGGACTGTGTAGCTAGCTGCTCACTATGTTTGTTACATGCATGTATGAAGTAGAGCTGCATGTGCTACTCGTTCTCTTAACACCGACCTCTTGATGCCACTTGTCTTTATTTGCGCTCATTACAATACGTTCTAGATGTGGCGACGTTGTGGCGACGTTGTGTCGGCGCACACGTCAGTTTACGCGTACCATAAATGTTGAAAGTGTTAATGAAACGCGTTTCTTAAGCACGTTCTGTCTGTCGCCTCTATAACCGAGACTGTTGGTTCTACGTTGCCACCAACTTGTGCAGTATAATAAAAGAAGCTATATTTTTTAAACGACACATGGATATAAATTATTGGGAAATAACTCGCCTAAGTGTTGTGCAAGTATTAACACTTTCCTGTATTTTCAGCCCGCTCACAAGTGCAAAACAAATACCGTAAACTCTTTAAAGGCAATAATGGGTATCCTTTGTTGAATATTTAAAGCGACACTGCCGATTGGAACCGATGATAACGCAATTTTATCTACGATAGTACATGTATTATACGTAAGTTAAGTTCCGCACACATACAGTGAGGAAGTTGATGAGCAAAGTGAAACGAATAGAAATTAAATTCTCTCACTTTTTGCGCAAAATGCCATCAATTGAGAAATCCGCCTTAGGAGGAGGTCAGTAAAGTATCTATCGTGTTTGAAAGTCCTATTTTTGCATTAACATATAAACATATTTTAATGCAAACACATACAAAAAACCTTTAGAAAAATCTATCGTCCGCTATTGTTGGTTTAAGTATACAAATAATTGAGCGCAGGCGTAGGTCAGCACAAGAGCGTTCAGCTGAGATTCGATATGTTTACGGATCTCTCCTCATCAGTGGAACCATTGGGTTATTTCACGTTCCAACCAATGATCCATGACTGGTCCATCAAAGACCGTATGGTGTGCTATGCTGTCTATGGAAAGGTATACATAAGACTGTGTGGTGGCAGCTGGTTCCCTCTACGACCAACTGTCGATATAACCATGCATAAAGCCATTTGACATCCAATAACCTCTGACTAAAACACAATCTGTTCCAGTGGGGTCCATAAACAAACAAACTATATCTTTACAAACAAATGTTATTAGGCATATACATTTTTGTAGTTATTGTGCTACCTAGGAGTGACATTGTTGGCAAGTGACCATCACATTTATTAATTGTTCGGTTGAAGCACTAAAATAGCGCCATAACTGACATTTAGCGTGTTTTGTCGCGCCAGACTAAAAATACGGCGCGAAAGATTATAATAATTTACGTTTACATAAACTATCTTCATTTAATGACCACAATTGTGCCAAGGGGCTGACGTCGAACGATTACCAGGCGACAATTCTAATACAGCATGTGAGTGGGAAGTTGTTACATGGTGGTTCGCAGTCCACACCTTATTAGTCCGCCAATAAACCAGTGATACGGTGCGGATCTTGTGTCAGCATGGCATATATGGCACCCAAGGTGTCGCCGAAATAATCATAAATGTTCTATTGCGGCTCTTTATGGTCATTCACACAACTCTTTGTTTTCATCTCGCGTGACGACCGGAGACACGTGACCATCAGCGCAATCATGCATGAAGACAACTAAAACTTGTTCCTCTCGGACGTGTAAAACTATTGTTGTTTTTATTGCAATGTAAATATGACCAACGTGTGCTTTTAACTCTTTAATAGCATTCCGGCACTTTATACTATATGCTATTAATACTAAAAGTGTTAATAAAACAATACAAGTCATTGTACATAATCAAACTATACATGTACATGTATTACCATTCTGTATTTGTCAGTTTCATAATACAGACCTTTGTGTAGTTTGTATTTATCCAGACAAGTAGGACTATTAAAAGGTATAAACCGTCAACATACTTCTATTCTCTATGTATTTCTCGTTTAATAGAAAATATTGGTCACGTAAATTTGTTTGACATAAAAATAATTAGAGCATACTCACTATATCAAAATAATGTGAGCATAGGCCTACTAACTACAGAAATATAAACCACGGGGTGGACTATGGAGAACGTATTTATGGTTGAATATAGTATAGGCTCTTGTTAGAATAAATTACTTAGGTTTTTTTGTTGGGTGATGTAGGACATGTACTGTTGTGGCAGTATGCTTTTAACGTACCGATTACAGCAGGGTATGCCTTGCATTTACCATGGGAAAATACCTTTGTTATAATTCATATAATAAATAATATATATAATTAATGGTAGTGTGAAACCTTTTGGACAGTGAACTGTATTTTTGTCCCTGAAATATATTACTATTTTGAAATTATGGCACATATAGGCAATAAAAATGACAACGATTGCAAACGTTGTTGGTTGGCGCGCGTTATTGAATATTTGCTTTGCTAAACTGTGTGCACTTATGGCTTCGATATACCAATCAAGCTGTCTGCAGTGTTGCGGTAGTGCAAACATTGTCTCCTATAGGTTTCACAATGTGTTTGTTGATCAACACACCCGCTGTCTTCTGGCAGATCTATACGACAGTCTCATTAATCCGGTGTCCGGTAACTTGCCCGCACTAACAGCACGGCATGTAGTACTAGTGTATTAGTGTAATATATCGGTAACCGGAAATAACACCACCGGACACACTAAATATACAAACAAACAATTTCTTTAAAGTTGTTATTTATTTTTACTTATGCGCTACGGCACATAAGAACAAAATAATACACATTTAAACCAGAAACAAGATGTTGGCAAGATGGTAAATATTATAACAATAACGGTAACTACGATACAGTGCTTTAATTATATGATATTATATTAAATACATTTTGTACGCACATGTAGAGATATACGTATGGGATGATTGATTCTAGTGGCGGACACACTTAGAGTATACATGTAGCTACAGTAAAGTTCTACGCTTATTTATATATAGCTGTAGCAGCATAAAGAAATGTATACAGATATTGTTAATAACTTTGACGCTGTAAGCACAAGCACATTGTTTAATCAGAGACTATAAAGACATCTTGTGCGCAGGTCACGCTAATATATATATATACCGGCAAAATTAATTATTGAAATATATCGTTGGCTTTATTAACAGTTGACAGAAATAAATCAAAATTAATGTCAAATGCAAACCTCTACACAAGTCAGAGTGGAGGGAATATTGCGAAAAAGTCGAGATGGGATGTACTCATGAACCTCAGCCAAATCAGTGATGATATCAGGTGTTCGCGTTGGACCTCTCATAAGTGCAGCCATACCGTGTCTAGATATATACAATGCCTCCATCGAAACGTTAAAAAGCGCATAACAGGTCAAAGTGAAGTATTGAATTGGGCATCATCTGTGTTAGTGATGCGTCATATCGAGAAATAGTCTCTGAATGTCTACCATAGAACGTTTTGAAAGTGTTCGCCTGTCCATGGACAGTATAACCCTGATGAAACAACTTAGAAGCCAGAAAGACATGGCGTTGCGTAGAAACAATGTGTTGGTTTAAACTTAATTTTCATAAATAATCTAGTACAAAGCAACAATACATGAGATGATACATCAATGAAATTAGTATAATTAAAACATTTTGTTGGGGTTATGATCTGAGGCGTGTATCGCAAATACATAAAGTCAGCAATTGAGAATAGAAATGTAATTACGTTACGTCGTTTAGATGCTCCGAGCAAGAGCAACACGAAACATCTGACTCGATTACTTCCCGTGATCCTATATTGTCAAACGAAGAATGTCCAACTGTTCATAGTGAGACACAGAATCGTCTTTGTTCGGGCAAAATATGAAAAATTGACATGTCTCTCAGATGCGATAATATCTCAAAACGATCTGAATTTTGGCACATCAAGTATGATGTGCAAACAAGTTAAAAATTAGCCCACCTGGACATAATCAACTCGTTCATGTAATTAATTATTCAGCAAACAAACAGACGACAGTCACCTGTCCGGACTATATTGAGTTACATCAGGCAGAACCATTAACAAACATGGCCGCGACAAAATGGTGGAAGGTAAACTTTGTCTATTGAACGCGGTTAGCTTTGCTGGAGGCCGATGACATGTTGAAAGGCTGTAATGAGAAATCGATGTCTTTAAGAGCCCGCAGGCTGGAATAAGATGTCTCGAAGGCATGATGGCTTGAAACTCGACACGTCCAGTCTGCCACGGCGCGATTGTGCATACAGAAACGGTGACAGATGACAGAGGTGGTTCATGCTAACTTACACATTTTTAACGGAAAGTGGCGCATTTACGGTGATTTGATATATTATAACGATAGGCAACAAGCCAAACGGTGATAACTCATATACAGCCCATCATCGTCAATATGATCGTATCGACATACGCCCCATTACTGCCACCTACGTGCTCTATCTGTGCCGGATCACGAACAAGGCGATGTTGTATGGTGTTATTCCACGCGACATAATGTCCTGCTAATAGCCCTACTGTTTCGCCTCTTAGAACGATGGGAGGCTTGGAGGGAACAGATGCACAATGTAGATGTGTACCAGTTGAGTTTATGTACACCTTTTAGCTGAACTGGAACCCGATCTCCTGAGCAAAGAATCGAACCGAGAGTGATAGAATAGTGACATGCAATCAACCAGTTTGAATGCTTCTGTATGGTCCCATGTACATCTATATCAGTCTTTTGTGTAAACGAAAAACCGTTGTTGTGTTGAAACCAGAATCCATGTTCACAACAGAGTCCAAGAATTGAATTGAATTTATCTAGCGGGAATTATATTTTGGTTGGGATTCTCAACTTTCTTGTTGTTTTGTAGCATCAATGAATGACAGGGTGTGGTATGCTGAGGCATATTGTTTCTGAAAATAAAAATTAGTTAACATTGGGGACCCCTTTGAGACAATTCTAGCTCACTGACATATTGTAACATCATTGCAAATGGGCGAGAACAGTTTTGTATACCCAAAATCATAGAATAGTTTAGATCAGTTAGTCTCGAGACTAAGCACATTGAAGATTCACAACATTAATGTACACGTATATAAGCTGGCCACGTGATTTGCGATCGCGTGTATTACGTTGTGTAACTTGCACTTGAACGTCTACTTCTAATCTGGAATCACGTATACAGGGGTGTACGCTGGTACTTGAACCTGGGCCGGGAACGTGCTTCGTCTGAACACTTCTTGTCTTATGTTTACTAGTAACTGTTACTCGCCTGTCACTTGGATATGTTAGTCGATTGGTCCATAGTCTGAAGATGTCGTTGGTCCTGCTAATAGATGGGTTCACAAATTCCACTATTTGGCTTCATAGGGCGGGTTGGAAAAACTTCGAACTCCCAACTGCACTCCACCAAGAGAAACCTGCGTCAAACAATGTAAAGATCTGTACCCCATGCCCGAAGATGAATACAGTAAATCACACAACTAAGCCCTGGCACTGGTCACGATAGATACAAGGTTTTCACTCTCATCATGGAGTGTTGCTGTAGTTTTCAATCCAGTGTCCCTCAGTTGTAGATTTTTACAGTCTTCAATGGTATGTTCGGTCGACTATTCTGCGTAAGACAGGAGCGTATGGGAGACGTTTCAATCGAAATGTATTAAGCATATGCTGGCTTAGCTTATTGTGTTGGAAAATAATGATCTGCTCATGTGGTTCTTTAGTCTGTTCACCCTATTATCCTTCCTTTTCTTTTGCTGCACCCAGTTCTGCTATTCTGTCTGCATTCTCCTTTCCAGGTATGCCACATTTAGCAGAGTCCATTGCAGGACGATTTGACTGACATTGATAATTTGACAGGTTTTAAGGCTTCTAGAAGTCTATCAAGCTTATTGTTTTTAACAGCCTGGAGGACAGAAATGACATCTGCTTGGAAAATGACTTGTGATAATTTCTGCTCTCTTGCGCAGAAAACGTTGGCGTCATGGATGAGGGTCTGCACATTGTTTGCCCCTTCTCGATGGCCAATTGATGTGTATTCCACCTACTGATGTTCAACAGAATGTGTTGCAGATCCATATCTGTGTATACTTGACATCATGGTCACTTCCAGGGCTTGTTTGTGTGATATTCTCTTTACATTGTTTGACTCTATTCCCAATACCCTTCAGTGCTAACTTGATGACGTTTGTCTGGAGTTGACACTTATGTTGTTTTGAAGTGATTGGCTCTGTTTGATAAAAACCACCTTCTTTTGAATCTGTTGCAAGAGTAATTCTTCATTCTGTAGTTCATTTGGGTGTTATAGCATGGACTTGAACTTAGTAGCTTACATCACATGATTGGAGTCCCGCCATTTGCTGAGTGGAAGGATACAAGTGAGCTGTTACATTTCATCAGTTGGGGATTGACATCTCTTCAATAATTGAGTTCTTGGTTCTGAACGCTGTCTAGCTTCTGTTGATGTGCGTTTGATGTTATTGACTATTAACTAGATCCGTACTGAAGGTTTCTTCTGATAGCGCCTTTGTAGACTGTCTTTAGTACAAGTATATATTATGGTCTGCACTCCACTTGGTGGATGCTGTAATAATTATAGCTTTGTTGATTGTCATACATCAATATTTATGTTCTTACCGTGTTTTCTTTACTAATAGACGCTCGTGCATTTTTAGTAGATTCTAACATGCTATTCACAATTCTGTGAACTATATATACATGTACTATATATTCTGAATGTCTTGCCCAATGCACTAACTATTTATAAAATCTAAATGCATCTGCGACTCCGAGCACGTAATGCAGTATAAATAGATTCCAATACCTATTGAACATTAAGTAACTTGACAAACATCCATGAGAATTACACGTAAAATGGAACCTGTATACACATACCATTTAACTGGTCTACAATGGTTGCTTTTATTAAGCGCATGGAGTTGTGTACAGAATGGATATAGACCTATATGAGTTGCCCTTCAAAGGCAAGTGGTTGTTAAATGAAGGTAGCCTTTATAGCATGCATCTTTGACAGTATATATTGTCTGCTGTCTTATTAAAGGAGTTATCTTCACGACCATGTCTATTTGTATTCAACAGTAAAACGGGTAAAATATCTTGCTTTCAAACAATATCATCAGAATGTCAGTATTTCCGCCAAAAGGGGAAACAATGTACATCAGTGCTACCTCAAAGGTTATACCCAGAACAGATATATACAGGTCAGACACGCTTACCTATCTGACGAACACTGGGTATCATCACTATTTTGATTGCGATTCTCAGACTTCGTCATATAATATCCTTCCACTCTGCTTTGAGCAAAGATAAGCTTATGGTTATGTTAGAGATTTTCACTTAAATTTAAAAAAACTGAATCATAACAAGAAAAATAGAAACATCACGTGATAAACACGGTTAAACTGCCGTTCTTTTTTAAGGACAACTGACTTGGCTGAACGGTTACAGTGTTTGATTGCCAAGTGTCATGCGAATCGGTGCATTAGGTTGTTTTTCGGTTATATATATAGAAGTTGAGCTAACGCAAACACAAACGTCGACATCGTCATCTGGACAACGAAGACATCACACCAGTTATGACTATTAATCACGCTGAGACGGAAAATTCATTTCATGTGACATGTTTCAATTATAAATACATAATTAAGGAGATAAATATATTTATCTCATTTTGTTGCATGTTCAAATTACACCTTAAGTGACTGGAATATGCTTGTGCCCGTGACAACTTCACATAAACAACCAGTTCCCGCATGCGCAGTCAACACACCCAGAACCTGCATCATACACCCGCCAGAATCAAAACCAACAGCAAGGTATAACCTGATCCCTTCTCCCAAGACCGACAACTGCAAGACAATAACATTCAGATTACACGTGCGTGAGACGACTTGCTCTTGGCCAAACATCTGGGATACAATTTGTCAATGACGACAAAGGATAGACGATAACATCTAGTTCTTGAAGAGCTAATGAAAGTATCAGCTCATCAAATAATGATGCGTCCTAATCCTTCCCCGGAAACCCCCTAAGATAGGTCAAACTTATCCAGCCTCTATTGTCTGCCCCGCAATGGTGGTAATCTGTTCAAAGAAAATAGAAACCACCCAGATTTATCAAGTGTTCTTAGGAACAACAGGAGATGCTACTTACTTTGACTTTACAAACTCTATAGTTAATAAAGGAAAGGGAAGTTGGTTTAACGACATCACGACAGTGGACACATTGGTTAATCAGCGGATATTATGTGTCAAAGTATATGTTATAATTATAGAGATGACGTGGACCGGGTGTTTAATCGTTGAAATGGTTAGTTAAAATGGCTGGAGTTTCAGTCGACCATGACGTCGTCTTCAGTGAACAAACAACACGAGTCGTCTAATCTATTTAAATTATGGCTAGAGCAATGGTTAACGCAACGGGTTTAAGACTGGTAGGTACTGGGTTCGAATCCGATTCGTTGCATTTAGGATTTTTAACCCTAGTACCGACTCTAACCCAGAGTGAGAGCTCCGTAAGGCTCAATGGGTATGTGTACTTCCAGTAACACCGACTAGTGTCCACAACTGGTTTAACAAAGGCCGTGGTATGTACTTTCCTGTCTGTACGAAAGTGCATATAAAATTAATATGAGTAGCGGGTTTCCTGTATCATACCTCTGTTTTGGACAGGGAGTCGAGGCAGCTGGACTGCGTGATCATGACAGACGTGCTTGAACTTTAATTGGATATGAACACGCAAATAAGTTATAACTATAGCTAAATTACTCTTTCATCACAGCATTAGAAAAACACCTGCTTGGTAAAATGAGCGTGCATTACTAGTACTTTTATATCTGTGTTGCCAAGATCAAAGTTATTTGTAAAATATGGTGTGTTATGGCCGACCAAAGCTAAAAGAAGAAAACGGAAGTGACTGATCTTGAGGCAATCACTGCTGGAAACCAAAGTCAACAGCAACTGGACATACACCACGCGAAGTGTTATCAGATGACAATGTCCAATACATCTTTCTTGTGACGTCAACGACCTGTCAACACGGCGATACATATACATGTGTATTTACTAAATTGTACTACACGTATACATGTACATGTGTGTATATCGATTAATCGAAATAAACATAATTTTATGTAGGTATACGTGGGAAGAGGGTTCAGGTCAGTGCCATAGTGTGTCCTGGGGCGCGCGCGGTCAAAGGATCGATCCTCCTCAGAAGACCCATTGTGTTTTTCCGTTTCAAGTAGAGATAAACGTCAAAGGTTGTGGTATTTGCTATCCTGTCTGCATATAAAATATCCCTTGCGGCTAATAGTTAAGAGTAGTAATCAACAACATGATCGATATCCCATCAAATCAGTTTTTAATATTCAACTAACTATCAAGAAGACGATTCGTCAATACAATTTAGAGCAAACGACGACGTGAAGATAAAGGGCTATTGGATAGACTTTGATCAGCACATACCTCGTCTTTTGTACTTGACACAATGTAACGACCATTGCGGATATCCTATAGAAAATGTTCCATGTTGAAGCTTAGTCTTTCCATTTATGTATTATGAACAGCACGTGTATTTGAAATATATTCCTTCATCGAAACTTGTATTCATTTACCCCCATTGGTTTATCTAAATGAGAATATGCTATGTTATTCGTTTAATAAATTCTTCTTTCTTCTAAAGTTGTGTGACAGCTCAACATATATCATCGGCATTCAGAATCGCTTGCAGTGGAAATTAGATTACCTGTGTGGAAAGTAGTAGTGTTACATCCGGGAACCGAACCATCACAATGAAATATGAGTGGTCCTTGATAACTGTAATTAGAAAAAAAGTAATAATTCTTGAAATGTTGGCTTCTTGTCGTATTTGCCCACCATGACGTGTGTTTCTGTCGAACTACGACAATACCATGGGAAACTGCATGGGGAAATTTACAACACTAAAAACCCTGTAATTATTTGATGTAATTACCGTATTCCTAGTCGAGACATCCAATGAACGACAGGTATAAAAATGGCCAGATTTCAAATTGCACGTGAGATGGTATCCTCCTAAACAAGGCATCACCTGCATGAAGATTATTCTGGAAATTATTTCGCTATTTAACTATTCAATTTTTGTCTGGCGCTCCATGAAAACGTCTTGCCGCTTTGATTTATTGTCCTATTAAAGCTCTCGAATTTGCTTCGCCATTGTTTAAGAGAGACAAAGTGGAACCGCCATTAATGCGTAAGAAACTCGAATCATTACCTATACACCTTTGTACTACAGTAATTAGTTAAATATCTTCACGACAAACCCAATCATAAAAATAATCGATTGATCGATAGTCTTGTTAATATCACTCAGTTTTGCCAAGAGACTAAACCGAACATGAACACCACATGTTGTTCAAGTCGTATATTGGTGTAAGATAGAGTCTAAATATGGTGAAGAACGTTGATTTTTGTTATTGTGTTGGCAATTATGGATTTGAATCTATGACATGTGAGATTACGTTGCATGTTAGAAGAGAATCACGTCTGTTTCATATACACGACTACATATTATGTCCGGTGGAGCACATTTATTAATAATCATCGACTATATCGACACACGGTTATATCAACACATGGTCCCAGGACAAACCTGCTCCCATGCACCACATAGGCTAGATTTACCGATTATCAGCAACGAGTGCATTTTTCCCCACGAACGGGATAGCACACATTTAGTTCTCAGAAATGACGTAAAAACAAACGCTTACATCTTTGTGCAGTTATAAATAATTATTTCAAAACGTGAATAGCTGTTAGTGAATTTGACAGGTGAAGAAGGTTCACCGAGTGGGCCTATTCGTAAACGCAAAAAGCGTTTTCCTGATTGCCCCAAGTGTAGACTGTCGCGCCGGAGTTGAAGTGCCATGTTTTATTAACTGGGTGCCTAATACTAACACTACACGGCAGTCGCTTTTCGTCTTTCAAGTCGTTTAGATTAGAGGCTTATTATGGAAGACAGGCAGACCGGATAACAACACGAAATGAAACGACGTCAATGAAACAGGTAAATACATCGAGTCAGGCTTTGTCGGGCATTTCTACAAATATCTTTTTAATAATTATTATATCAATTCAATTCTTTATTTGCGTGACACCAAATGATGGTTATGGAGTCCAAAAATTAAACGACAATGCCTTGGTCATACGACATAGAAATATACACATTATAGGCATAAATACATTTTAGTACAAGAAATGAACAAAATAAAGTGAGGATGGTGTTATCTGTAACTTAGTTGTATATGGATGATTGAATGTTCGATGCCTTATGGTAGACATCCTGAGGCTATTGCAAGATACGGCGCACGTTTTGGTGAAAACACTAAACTAAAATGGTTGTATTTACGACAAGTGCCATTGATTGGACAGGGTGTTTGTGCCGTAATTTTGCTTTAATAAAATATTTATTACTACCAGCATCACTCGTGTGTCCGACACAACAGTATCTAAAATTATCAACTATAGGTGTTAAAACACCCTGATGGTTATGAATATAAAGTTGGTCATCACTACAACAATAATTACCATGGTTTTGCATGGATATCAACTGTAAACGACAAAACATTGACACGGTCAAAAGTATATCTCTGCACAAGGCAGAGTCGAAGGCACATTACGAAGACAAAATGGAGATGGCATGTATACTCACGAATCATACCCAAAGCAGTGATGATACCGAGCGTATCGTGCCCCACCGGTAGCACTCGTAAGCACAGCCATATTGTTTGTCTGCTGTCTTGATCGAAAGGATATAAAAGCATAAAACAGGTCAAAGTAAGGTACTGCATCAGTCGTTATCTGTGTCAATGATGCGCCATATCTTAGACTAAAACCCAATTATAGCTTGCCGTTTCGTCGGTTTTATTTTACGACAACTCGTGCGAAATGTAAACGCAAGCAAAACTCCACTTCGTTATCTGAAGAAAAAAAACAAGTCATAAAAGACTAATAATGAATTATTGTTCCCCTATGTTGCTAGTAACGACCAAGTTGCACCAATCAGTGAGAAGTTCCATACATCCTGGAAGATAATTTTGCACTTGAGCTGTCATTATTGGAAGAATTGTTCGACTTCAGGGGGAACTGGCGTCCCGCTGTCTGTACGTACACCCGTCAGACACACAGTCAGAGAAACGTGTTTATTTTGAAAGCTTTAGGCGGGATGTTCAACCTAGTTCATTCTACTTGAAATTCGCTCCAGTTCATTACGTTCTCGTCCTGTTAGAAACCAGTTTCCTGACCATTTGTGATTTTCAAACCAAATAAGTAAATATCCCGAAAGTAAAGAAGAAGACGAAAGCTTTGGACGAGTGGAATGCTTTACGTTATTTATTGTGACTAAACTATATCTTTTGTTATTAATTGGTTGTAATGAGAGTGAACTATGATGCATACGTGACATGAACACTCGAATTGGGATTATATAGCAAATGTAGATGTTATCTGGAACTCGGCGTAAATGTAATGTACATACACGTTAAGTTGCCTAATTGACGGCAAAGGTGAGTTCTTATTACAAGGGAGAGAATCGTTGCCATCCTCCAAAACCACCAGCTCGGCTTACAAATTAAGATTTTGGACTGAACATTTTATATTAACATTTTAAAGAAACAAAACTATTTTATAAACTACTTTTTGTTCAACATTAAATTGACCTACATTTTGTAAAATAAACTTAACTTGTTCATTAATCCACTTGAAGTGTTTTCACTCACAGAAAAAGGATACTGGTGTGGTGACAACATACATCGACTTATAAATGACATTAGTGCTAGGACGCATTCGGAATATATTTTTTGATGGTTTCAAAAGTTTTTCTGATTTTCTTCTGGCTGTCGGCAAAAACATTTGAATGTATCGTTGTCGAACAGTTTTCAAATACTGCTGCTCAAAGTGACTCACAAGTGGACAGTGTGACCATCTTAACGTTTTTGATCATACTGTTTATATATTAATCGTAATCTATTATTTTATTTTTGTTTTGCTTTCCAAATATTAATGATAAAAGATGTACCCCAATCCCACAAGTGCAAACAAAAATAGTATGAAGAGCAATTGTCCAGTGAGAATTTTCCAGTTAGCAATTGTCCTGTGTGAACATTGTATTTGTCAGGTGAGCAATTGTCCATACCCCTTTAAATATAGGTTCACATAGTACTAATAGACCAATTAACCACAAAGTAGCATCGAAACTGAAGACTTTCTTTCTTCGTATTTTTCCCAAATACATAAACTAGACAATCTATTCACCTATCTTCAAAACAGGTGGTATTTTCTTCCTGTTCCACAGAGACCAGACTATAGCCAATGCATGTAATTAAGTTTTAGTTTAATTTGGGTATACACAAACAAGTGGCTAGCTAGTTGTGGGATTGGTTAATGGTTTGATCCACCTAGAAGACTAGTCGGCTGGGCTGACGAGGAGAACTGGCGAGGACAGACGAGGACTGGCGAGGACAGGCGGCCGGCTCCTCCAGTGTCCACAGTTTGACGGAGCCCCACTAATCCCACACAGCACGCGACGTACTGGAAATCAAACGTTTCGTGTTTGTCGAGCACCTCTGCTAGCGGATTGTCCACGTCGCTGGCATGTCGTTGGCATCCACACGCAGACAGGGAGTCGAGAGATTGACAGGTGTAGTGACGATACTGGCTACAGCTAACTATAACTATAAGCGATTTTTTGAGTGTTCATTGTGTCTGGCTGTGGTTATGGAGCGAAAGAAAAATAATAGCTCTCACAAATCTGAGATATCGTGAACTGAATATTAAAAAGGTAAAGTTGTTTTAACGACACAACTGGAACACATTGATTATTAATCAGCGGTTATTGGATGTCAAGTGCACGGTTAAAACGACAATTGGTCACAGAGGAAACCCCCTGCCGCCACATAGGCTACTCTTCGAATAACAGCTCTTTCCCACAGACAGGATAGCACACACCACGGCCTTTGATGGACAAATCGTGGATCAGTAGTTGGAACGGGAAAATCCCAACGGGTGTGGTGAGGAGGCAACAGAATATTAAATTACATGTAGTTTGGTTTTTTTCCCGATCACATAAAACTATAATAAAAAATCAGTATTTTGTCTTTATGCTCCTGTGGTGCGGTGAAAGTGAGGTGTAGCTAGTAATATCCTCTTAACAAAATCCTCACTGAATCTAAAAACAAACAAGGTATGGCTGATTAAAATTCAATCGTAATTGCGTCAGGTAATTACGGAATAAACGCGTGGTTTAAGGAATTCACATACAGAATAAACACAAGAACCGTTTACGTTATCTGGTTTTGAAGTTTCACCCATAACTAATTTATCTACTGCCCTCCAGTTGTAATGAGTTACATCCACATTATTTGGAAAGTCCAGAGGCTTTTGTCCAGAATTTTTTTTTACCTACACTCGCATAAGAGCGACATATAAATTTTGCGCACTTGATCAAACAAATCTAGAAAGCGGTTTGATATTAAAAACTTTTTTTTTTATATATTCATGATTGTTGTTCAATCAATACGACAGATATAATTCAGTTTTGGTTTGTGTGTTTTTCTGCTGACACAGCAGAAACGATCATGCAAGAACTAATGTAAGAATATTGGGAATTTTCGTAAAATGAGAGCGTGCAATAAAAGACATGCTATACTGTTATTGTGCTTGGGAAGATATATGACAAATCTTTTATGTTGTAGAAAATACATTCATCGTTTTAATAACACTAATAGCGTGCGAGATACCAATACATCAATGCAAATGAGACGGAAGGGACTCAGATCGTACGCGTGTAAACATCTTCTTTGACTTTATTGGTGACTGTACCTGTTAATAAAGTCATCATCCTTTGATCCAAAACACAACAGAGCACAAGCTCGGGCTGTCAGTAAAGTCTCAAGATAACACAGTAACCATATTTAAATAATTCCATCCAAATGTTTCCTGTTCACCGCGTCGTGAGAAAAACTCAAACATAAATCAACCTTAATATAAAGATACAGTCAAACGTCGAGAAATAAACGTAAATACCCCTCTTAGCAGTAACTGTATTGAAATAATTATAGTTCCCATATACATTGAGTAGATACTGTGAATGGCTTCTAAATCGTTAGTTCTAAACTATAGAAATTAAAAACGACAAATAAATCAAAGGTTATCACGTTATGTGGTCTGTACTTACAGACAGACAGGCAGGCAGGCAGGCAGGCAGGCAGACAGACAGTCATACAGACAGACAGGCAGGCAGGCAGGCAGGCAGGCAGGCAGGCAGGCAGGCAGGCAGGCAGGCAGGCAGGCAGGCAGG
>JAULBR010084025.1:0-13441 GCA_032355825.1 Melanodrymia aurantiaca
TTTCGCTGTGGAGGATCGATCTCTCGACCCATCCCGCCACAAGCGGACATCTTACCTCTGAGCTACATCCCGCTCCGGATACTCTACCACTTCCAGCTTGTCTTCCTTGTACAGAATTTCTTACGTTTCAACTGAGTCTGATATTTTACACAAGTTTTTATTACAACACAAGTAGTTTATGATTGTAATAGAGTACTATAACAAATCATCATTTACAATGCAAGTTCTCGGCTAAATATGCAAATTAGAAAAGAATCTATGAAACGTAAAGACGTACAAAAAAAGAAAAAACAATCTATGAAACTTAAAGACTTACAAAAAAAAAAGATAACAGAAATCCAAGATCTCGAAATAGTCTTACATTGAAAACAGTAATCTCAAAATCTGAACGTGTCAACCTACACAAGAGAGAGAGACCATGAGAAAAATAAATTGTCTGAGAGCAGGAAAGTGGGGTCAATTCCTCTCGGTGTTAACCAAACACTTGGGCCTAGCTGCCATAAACCAGCAGGTAGTTCCCGAACAGGTATTGTTAATAAAGCCAGACCGAGATAAGGGTTCCACCAGGCAGGTCACAGCACTCTGAACAAACAAGCCGGCCGAGTTGTCGCCAAAAATTAGTATCGTATCCACCCGGATTCCGGTGTTCACAAATTCTTTCAGCTGAAGCGATTCAATAAAGCAATTATCTCTCTCCAGCCCAGTTCTATACATGTAACGTCTGCACACAAATGGTATATATTTACTCTGCGCTAGGGCTGGAATCTTTGATATACATAACAACTGTTGTGAAACGATGCACATCTTCAGACACACTGAGTCGATGGGATACGTTAAATAAGAAGTCCACCATTTTTACCTGAGCTTAGAAATAGATAAAAGTTGAATACTTTCTAACCATTACATAAGATGTCCACCATTTTTACCTGAGCTCAGAAATAGATAAAGTTGAATACTTTCTAATCATTACACAAAATGTCCACCATTTTTACCTGAGCTCTGCAACAGATAAAGTTATAAACTTTCTAATCATTATAGGGGAAATATAAAAAAAAACCGAATTAGGTACTTTAAAGGTTAAGAATAAATAAAGTTCTTTTTCACAGTGCTAATACACAGAACATAATTATAGACTATTTAATACAAATAACCAAAATAAAATTTGTGGAATAACACAAAATACTTACAAGAACTTCTTATAAAAAGTAGGTCAATGTTTTCACAATTACTAAAAACAATAGTTACAATACAAATGTACTTTAGAAATGTGAAAATGACTCCAGAGAAATCAAAGATGGTAGTTATGTTAGAAATCTTAAATGGTAGCCATCTTGGATTATAAATGGGCAAATTTTACATTGAGGAGACTTGCCATATAAATTATGATTTCATTTGCACTGGAAGTTATTAATATAAGAAAATTTATGGTTATTTATGGACAGAATGTCTGACACAACACTGGGAAGAAAAGATGTAGACATTTTTATGATAGGTGCAATTTTAATACCACCATTCCAAAACTTTTAATTTCCAAAGATTCTAGCCATAAAATAAATGTATCTTTCAATTATGGCAGCTTCCAATCGTTTAATGAAGCTATGTCCTAATATTAATACCTTTGTTGTGGTGGAACTTAAATAATAAATGGAAAAATTAATAAAAATAGAATTCAAAACCTTTTTATTTCCTACGATCCATTGTGGCATTCTACAAGAAGGTGCCATTACTGTTTAAAATACCTCTTTACGCAGATATTCTTAAACCGTCAACTTTAAACTTGTTCTTATTGCTGTTATAAATTTACTGCTAACAATAACATATATAAATAGATGAAATTATTGTCTACACCAGTATAAAATTCTTTAAAGTTTTAATTAACATCTATTCATTAATCACAATAAGTTGATTCAGTTTTGAATTTTTTTTTAAAGGAAGGAGAACTATTGGTACAAAGACAACCAAGTTTAGGCGTTTCTTTTTCACAACTTTTAAATAATAAAATAATAAAAATGACATATAATGTTATATATTCTTTAATTTATTGACCCATAAATAATGCAAAATAATGATCAGTAACGGTTAAATGGTTAAACCTACGCAATGTTACTATTAATAATCCAAGTGTTCTATGTTACTACCAAGCTCTAGATCCAAGCAAAATGAGCTGACACAGATGTGAGCAATCACTTGATATACAAACTATTACAAGGCTATAAAGAAAAGGATATTTCAAGAGGACTTTGATAAATTATTCCTGCCTACGTTCTTTTAAACATTTGCTCCCAGCAGACCAAGAAAAAACTCAAAATATTTCACATTTGTATTTATTTCTACTGAGCTATCACACAATGAAATTTTTTTTTTCTTTGTGCTGAAATTTAGATATCGTTTTAAAATGCAATAATAGTTTTGTTATTTAGGTTTCTGGACTGGACAATTTAATGAATTTCAGTTTTATATAAAGACATTTATAATAATACCACAAACTTTCTGAGAAAACTTTTTCATTCTCAAACCTCACGAACAAATTTTATCTTTATCTTTGACATCCAATAACTGCTTATTAATGATCAACATCTTCCAGTGGCTTAGTTAAACAAACAAACTTTTATCCATAAAATTCTTTAAACGAAAAAATAACATGCAGACACTTTTTAAATTAACATACAGAATGACAGCAGAAATAAATATGAGACACATGCATGAGAACATCCACAATAAAGTCACACACGAAAAGAAAAAAAATAATCCAAATACCGTTTCACGACTCATTACTCGAAAGCTGGCTGCGCAAAAATACATTACTTGTGATGTGTGATGTGAGTGTATACATGTATGTAATAAAACATCTTAATATGAAAGTGCAAAAGCACAGGGAATCTGGTGGCACTGGGACACATATCAACGACTAGGCGGTTTTGAGCGAGGTGGTTTCGCTCCAATGACAGCATTCACAAACAAAAGCTGTTTTCAGCACCCTCAAGCATTAATCTGGAAAAGCATTATATCATACAATGGCAATATGTCTCTGGGGATGTTTACAGGCTACCTCTTTCTCTTCCCTTTCCCTTCAATGCCAGACGACGGCCCACATATCTTTTTTTATTATACCAGGCCTAGCTAAGAGCTTTTACCTATTTAAATGTCATTTACACAACACCGAAATCCTGTTTCTATCCACATTAAAACATTCTTCGTAAATGTATTTTTACTTTTATAAAGTGAATGTTAATCTACCACCGTCATAGACAAGTTCAGGTTGTAATTCAGTTTCTATGACTAATCACAACCAAATTTGGTATATATTTAATTGATGATTTTCTTTTTTTTAAAGGCCACAATCAGAACAGATATTATGATAATCCCACAATTCTTACTTTGGCAAATAATGATTTTAAAAACACTGTACACATGCAGAACACTGAACAACTGATTACAAAGCAAGTGTGAAACAGAAATCAACCAAACTGAGCAAATGAAAAACTTCCTGTATGATTTTATAAAAAGTAGATAAGAGTGTTTATTCTTAGAAAATTGTGATTAGAAAACTGAAAGTCGTTTAGTATTCTATATATGGTACGCACCATTATATATGTTCTATACCTGCATGTAATGCCTTTATTTTCCTTTTTCTTTATAAATGAATAAATGAAGTAAAATTTAACGACACCCCAGCACCAAAAAGACATCGGCTAAATTATGTGTCAAAACATGGTAATTGCAATATTAAAAATGAATAAAAATCAGTGTATAGAGCCGATATATAAATAATAATGATGGTAAATCTATAAATAATAGCGTACAGGGCTATGTTAAAAAAAGGACAAAAAAATATCACAGATACTAATTTTTAAATTTTTCAAAATTTTTTGTTTCTCGAAGAAACTTTAAAAGAAGTTGTGGCTTTTTTTCTTAAATTAACTTTAAAAGTTTCTATATTTAAATGTATTTTGCTTAAAAAAATTGCGTTTATCGAAAAAACTTTAAAACAAGTTGTGGATTGATTTTCTTTCTTAAATGGACTTGTTTAAAGCTTCTATAATTGAATGTATCTTGCTTGAAAAGGAAACTCTGTGAATGCACTAATTAATTAATATCCTGGTCACGGAGTACAGAGAGACAGAGATTAAAGGGAACACACACTGTGACACTGCCTCCTGATCTTAATCTCATGTTGAGAACTTCCACCAACTTCAATCTCTACATACATGTACCGTACATCAAGGTGCTAAAGAACATTCCTTATACTTTTCAGTCACAAACTTCAGATAGGTAAAACTAATACTGTAAATTTAGGGAATGTCCTGAATACAACAAAATATTTTTAGAAATGCATCCAGGGTTTAATCTATCATACACCCTAGGGGGGATTTCGAATTTTGAAGAAAGAAAAAACAATTTCGCCAAAAAATTATTTTTATATATATTTTTTGGCAGTGACAGGGTTTAATCGACCATACACCCTAGGGGGAATTCCCCATTTAAAAAAAACAATTTTCCAAAAATTTCGTGTATTTTCTTTTTCTTTTTCGCAGTGACAGTTTTATCTATTCCCAATTTGGAAAAAACAATTTCCACAAAACTTTATTTATTTATTTATTGTTGTTGTTTGCTTGCAGTGACATTTATAATTTAACTACGAAAATAATTACAATCACACATAATTACTAGTAATCATATCTATGATATCTATTAAAAAATACAATGATTTCATTTGCAATGCGAAAATTACATATCTATTTATCTCAATCCCTAGAGGTGAAACATTTCGGTACATTTTAATTATTAACAATATTATTAACCTTCAAATGTGGACATCAGACAAAACAAAAGCCCCATATAATTATGCAAAGACAAACAAAGCGTGCGATTTGTATAATTGCATCAACAGTGAAGCGTAAAGTCAAACAGTTGTATATACTTTCGAATTAATGGCACAACAACATCTGTTTCCATCATAGAAAAGCGTTCAATATTCCAAATCTGACCAGTAATTCGGGCAGCAACCATGCAGAGGCAACGCAGAAAACAATGCAACGGCCGTGTCGCATACAAACACGTGTCTCTCGATCACAGCAGCAGGGACTACATGTAAGCAGCGCAGTGCCACAAAGTTCTGTTAGCGATTTATACACAAAGCTTCAGGATTATTTGCAGACAATTTTTGGTCTGGTCTGGTCACAGCTTGGAAGTTAAAAGTGATTGTAGGATCAACCTAATTGGCTTAGTTGACAATTGCTTTCCACATTAAATGTGGCCCTTTCAAGGGGGATTTGCTCCCCTCCCTGCCACATACTTTGTGCCAGCTTATGGGGGAAATGGAAGATAATTAGTACTAGTTGTGTCAGTTTTTAGGTAATTCTTGTCAAAACTACAAGAATATGTACCTAATTGGTTAAGAAATTTAAGAGTATTCTTCATAAACTTAAAATAGTTAACTGAAAGACAATTACATTTTATTTCTTTAGAAATTAGTAAAAATAATTTTAAAGATAAGAAGTTTATTTTAACAACTCCACTGGAACACATGGTCGTATTAATCCGTGGTCACATTAAAGAAAATTTCGGCCAATAAAAACTTTAAGTACAAAAAGTGTGGTAATGGTATGATAAATATATATTTTAGGAAGGTGTGTGACTCATTACTACATATTTAGATATACAAATGAAGAGCATTAATCTAAATATTGATAACTGACTTAGAGATCACATAATTAAGATCTACATTTTAATTTGTAAATGATCTACACATATTTATAAATATTTACCTTTATATTATAATTAAAACACAAAAACATACAAATGAAACAACACATGTATATAATCAATGTATTCCAGTGGTGTATGTAGATTAAAGAGGGCCTCATGGGAGACCAGTCAATTTGTACTGAATGTGTTTACCCTCTTAAAATAAAGAATTTTATTATTATCATTATCATCATTATTATTATTAAACAAACATTGAAAAACTGAGTTTTAAACTTCCTTCATCAAATTTCAGTATTATACAGGTAATAAAGATAAAGAGAGTGTGGGTTAGAGCAGCCAGGCACCCACCCGCCCCCTCTAGCCTGCCTGCCTGCCCGCCAGCCTGACACTCTACAATCAATAGTAGTCTATCTATCTGGCGAGTAGCACACCAGAACAAACACACAGCAACAAGTGACAATCACTTGGTACTGTTTCCATGATGGCGTGGTTGCTTGCTAGCTTGGTTGGTCTGTCTGTCTGTCCCTAGAACGAAGGGACGGGACGGCATTACCAGAAAGCAGGTCACGTCTGAATTACCTGTGAGTCACAGTACTTTTGAAAATGTTCTATCATATAGTCAGTCTATTTGCCCAGGGCTACACAATAGCAAACTTTTAAATGACACGGCACTTTGGGCAATCCGTCTTGGGAACGTACCAGTAATTGGCATAAATTTCTCCCAGTGCAAACTTAGAGCCCTGGGAAATATTTTAGGTGTTAGGCTCGCTAAACTTGTGATAAACTGTGGCATTTGTGAAGAGAGACTTTAATATAGTCTTTACCTGTTGGTAAAATAAAGTTTGTTTGTTTAACGACACCACTGGAACACATCGATTATAAATTGGTCACTGGTTATTGGACGTCAGATGCATGGTTATATTGACACATGGTCTCAGAGGAAACCTGCTGTTGCCACTACATGTGCTACTCTTACCGAAATAAATATTGTTTAAAAAAGAATTTTGCGAAGTATAATAGCATTGTTGTCCAACTATTTAAGGCATTATAATAATAGTTTTTGAATAAAAACATTTATACAAAGAAGTATAATAATTATTACTGTCTTATACTAACATTGATTTTATTCATAAATTGCTACAAAAAAGTGTAAATATAAATATAGAGATACCACTGGTCTCTGTGGTGTAGTGGTTAGACTACCAGGCTCCATACTGGTAGCTACTGGGTTTGAATCTTTCTCATAGCATTGAGTGCTCTGCAAGGTAGGTAGGTGTACAACACTTATACCGGCCTACGTCTCACTATTGGTTAAAAAAGGTCGTGATATGTACTGTCCTGTTTGTGGGAGTGCATTTAAGAGATCCCTTGCCATTTACGGGTTACCTCTCTCATACTAACACTAATTTCTGTCCTGGGAATGTAGTCGAGGCATCTGGACCCAAGTGTCAATAATTATAACTGTGCATTTGACATCCAATAACCACTGATTAATAATCAATGTGTTCCAGTGGTGTCGTTAAACAAACAAACTTTACATTGCCACCTATTTTCATAAAAATAAAGAAATATTCCAGTTTTATAGGTGCAGTCTAATGTGTGGAGATAAATTGGTAGTGTCAGAGTTCATGCCATTAATAAATATTAATACTATGTACCTAATCTGGGATAGGTATTTAGACATTTAATTCTACTGTAACAGTACAGTTGGAACAGACGCAATTGTAGCTTTTCGAAAGTACATTAATTAGCAAATTGGGACTTTAGTGGTTGGTACTAATAGTTTTTTTGTTTAACGACACCACTGGAACACATTGATTATATCCACACAGAGGAAACTCGCTGCTGCTACATAGGCTACTCTTCTTCAAATGACAAATGGACTATTTATATGCATGTTCCCACAGACAGGAAAGCATACACCACCACCTTTGATAGACCAGTTGTGGATCATAGGTTAGAACTGTAAATAACCAAACGATTCCACTGAGGAGGATCGATCTATTGAGCTGTCGCACCACAGGCGAACACTCTTGCAGTGAGCTACGCCCAACTATGTGGTTGGCACCGATATATACTTGTTTCTGAGTTTGTTTCATCTTCAAATAAAATAGGTCAATTAAATTTTTATATACCACACTTTTGTATATTTTTTTTGTCTGAATGTCGTTTAGCTTTTGTGTAAAAAAATGGGTCGTATAGCCCGCAGTAGCAGATAAGCCGCAGGGGGTCAATTTAACTTGTTTTAAAACATACGGCCCACGGGGTATACACAAGAAATTACGGTAGTCAGTCTTGGAAGGATCCAGTTACCACAGTACATACCGTAATCAAATAAGTCTCGAAAAAAAACCCCAAAAAGTCAGTCTTGATTACTGCAGACTATTATTACTATGCCACATGAATTTCAAATTTTATTGACATACAAAAAAAACCTGAATTTTTTAAAGACATCAAAATATAAATCTTACAGATAAAATAAATTCTTTTAAATAAACAGTTAAAATAAAAAATAAAAATTCGAAAAAAAAATTAATAATTTTTTTATTATTTGTAAAAACTATATTTATTAACGTTTGTTATTACGTTAGGGATTGACCAACAGGCACAGCCTTATTTAACCCAACGGTTCCACCGAGGAGGATCGATCCATTGGGCAATCGCACCTTAGGCAGTATACATATTAAGGTATAAATTAAGGATAAATGAATCAATCACATCTTAACAAAGATAAATAGTTAAGTTTAAAATGATTTATTGGCCAAATACGAGAGAAGCTAGCACTAACAACAAAGAGGTTGGGGGTCAATAGAAGTCTTGGTCCATCGCCTCAGACCATCAGTCAAGTGACACATCCCAGTGAAGTTTGTCAACATTTCACGCTTCACCGATTCCACTCGCTTTAATGAGACCTCAAGTTGCACTTCCTTAATACATAGTGCTTTATTGACTGATATCTGAATTCCATAATATAATGTCCTGCATTCTATTACAGCAGCTTTCTTTAACTTGGTATGTCTATCCGGCGCAGATCATTAAAGGTGCATAACCATAGATGACATTCACTTATTTACATACCGTAGTTTATATCTGTGTTAGGTAATCACGTATTAAGCGGTCTCAAACACTAACAACTTTACACAACTCATTCAGTGTTGGAATCGCTATGTTTAAAATAGATTGTGACACTTGAGAAATTTGGTTTTAATACATAACATACCTGAGTCTAGATATCTAGATTCAAATTACAGACATCGTGATTCCAAATGGGGGCGAGACCATAAACAATATATATATCTCAACTATATATAGGAGCTTTATTCAGGGGACGTGAAGCGTGGTGAAAAGTGGGACGGGTGTGGGTGGGGGCGTCAAATGTGTGAAAGTTTATTTATATTAATCAATATGAATGTAAATTGTTGTGGTCATAATTAAAGGTACAATCTTTATATTACAAAATAAAAATCAGTCATTATTTTTAGACAAAATTAAAATCTGCAACTGTGGTCATGTTCCTTTAATTAACACATGATATTCATGTATGGACAAATTAAATTTGTTTAAATACCGGTACACATCTTAATCCAATAAAAGTTTTGAATTGATCAAATATATTTATTATTAATAAATAAAAATTATATTCTCAAATTAATTTCTTCAAAACATACATCTTAATTAAATAAAAGTTTTGGATTAATACAAATTTAAATATTTATTATTAATAAATAAAAATTATATTCTCAAATTAATTTCTTCAAAACATACATCTCAATCCAATAAAAGTTTTTGATTGATAAAATATGTTTATTATTAATAAATAAAAACTATATTCTAACTTACCATTATAGCAGATGCTCTGCCTGGAATAGAGATGTTTGTTTGTGAGGCAACTTTGTTTCTTTCAGACAGGCACAATTACACCAAGATGAGTGAGCCACAAACAGAACGAAACAGTGACAGCATTTTCTAAAAAGTTCACATCTCTTTTTCATATACGAAGAGGTTCCACGGTGCTGAACTTTATCATGAGCCCCCGTTTCAATAGTCCTATTAATAGCACCTGATCACCCGAGTCAATAAGAAAAGGAAAAAAAGTCCGGTTCTAGAAAAGACTTTATAAAAAGTTCATCCCAAAAGACACAAAGTTGACGTTAAGTTCTTGTCAAAGAGTGAAGAGAAAGAAATGACATCGTCCGTCTGCTAGCGGTCCTTTCAGTGAGTAAAGTTCGGCGTTCTTCTCACATTCGTCTCCTGCAGTGCTGTGCTGTGCTGTGCTGTGTGGTGGTTGGTGGTGATGATAAAGTAAAACTATTGTCACAATCAGGTATGCAGGCCAACACAGACTTAACGAGATAGTCAGGTGCTTCAAACAAACTCAGGTGCTTTAAACGGCTGGCTGGCTGGCTGGCTCTGGCTCACTCACTGACTGACTGACTGGCTGGCTGGCTGGTTGGTGCATGAAGGAAGGTATAGCGTAGCATGCAGGCAGGCAGCCTGGTTAATGGATCCAGCAGTGTGGCAGCCAGACTGCAGGTAGCCTTCGGCTTGGCCAAAAAGCTCCCACTCTCTTCTGATAGGATCTTGGCCTAACATTCAATCTCTTTGAACTTTGAGCAGGGCCGAATACCAGGTATGTCAGTCACCGATGATGACACTGGTGGCGGTCGGGTCTCGAGCAACAGTTGGCACCATGTGACAGGCGGCAACTTGTTAAGCTACGGAAGGAACCTGGAGGGCTAATGCGTTTAGTAAAGGGATATTTTATATGCAGAAGAATGCAGTTTAGTGTCTGCACTTTGCACTCCGGTCGTAGCTGGAAGGATTAAGACAATAATATCTACTTTTGTTTGCAATGAGCCAGCTTATTAAAAGTCAAATGCTTAATAAAAGTCATGACACATCATGTAAAGTATGAATATTATTCCATCTTTCTAAGTAGCTAGAAACTTATTTTCTTTTACATAAAATTCTTTGGGATGATACACGAAGAAACTTATTAATTTTACATAATTATTTTTAATGATACACATAATAGCAATTTATTTATTTTAAAATTCTTATAAATAATAGATGTAATAGAAACTCATTATTTTTTATATAAAATTCTTTGAATAATACAAGTTGCAACTACTTTTAAAATGTAAGATTCTTTGAAATAACATATTTCTTTTATCTAAAATTTTAAATAATAATATGTACAATAGCAACTTCTTAATTTTACAATTCTTTAAAACACATAAATATCAACTTATTTCTGTTATGAATTAATATAAAAATAATACACCTAAGTATAAACTTAATTCTTTTATCTAAGGTTCTTTAAAATAATACATATAAATAGCAACATAATAATTCTACATAAAATTCATTAAAATACACATAGAATTTAATGGCAACTTATTTTTAAAAATAAAATTCTTTAAATTGATATTTATTCATGTTTGTTTTACACAAAATTCTTTAGAAAAGAACATATAAATAGCTATTGATATTTCTCACAAAAAATTCTTTAAAATACTACATTTAACTGTCTTCAAAATATGATACCCTTCTTCAAAATATGATACCTCTTCAAACAATATGATACCCTTCTGCAAAATATGATACTTCTTCAACAAATATGATACCAGTCTTCAAAATTTGGTATCCAAAAAGGCAAAATAAAAACTGTATCCAATTTAACTATTGCACGTTCAATGGTATTGCTAAGCTTTGAGTATTTATTTAGAATGTCTGTGGCCCATCAGAACTGTTTGAGCACTAAAAAGGTGGAAGAACTGAGTCAATCAAATAGAAAAACGATACATTTTGGTTTCCGATATTTTGAATTATGCCGAAGATGCATAATGTCGATGCAATGTCTCAGAAGAAACATGCTTCCGCCACACAGGCAACTACTCTTACCAAGTAATGGCAAGGGGTCTTTTATGTGCACTTTCAAACAGACAGGATAGCACTATCAATCAACCATTTGACACGTGTTTACATCCACTGAAGGTTCAAGCACGTCTGTCTTGGGCACATCCTCCGAGATCCCGGATCGATGTGTCCAAGACAGGCAGGATAGCACACACTACAGCCGTAAATCACTGGTTGGAACGAAAAATAACCCATCGGTCTTACTAAGTGTGATGATCATTTGGCCTATCGAACTTCAGGTTGATGCTCTTGCCTTGAGAAATGGTTGGACTAAACAGATAAAGTTTAACGACCCTACTGGAACGTATCGATTATAAATCAGCGGTTATTGGATGTCAGACGCATGGTTATATTGACACATGGTATCAGTGGAAACCCGCCGTCGCCGCTACATGGGCAACTCTTAACGAAAAACTCCAGTGGTGTTGTTACACTATCTGTATACCATGTGTCAACATAACCATGTGTTTAATATCCAATAGCTGCAGATTATTAATCAATATGCTCCAGTGGGCGTCAGCTTTATTTTGTTCTTTCCCTCAAGTGTTTCAAATTATATGCAAATTTAGTCAAAACTTCCTGGGTCATGTAGAACACTTTTTTTTATCCCGTCAATGATAGAGATATATGTAAATTAACTGAATATTTCAAAAATTATGTTCTCTTTGTTCTTAACTGATAGAATTGATGGACTACTTACTGGTTAGATCTCACTGCGTGTACATGTACATTGGAATTAACCCCCCACGTCCCATCCTCCCACCCCCTACACAACCTCAGAGTCTATTGGATTCTAGCTACCTGATTGAAATATTATAAATACCCGGTATATATACATACATATTAATCGGTATATGTAGAAATTTAAGATAAAGATGAAGTTTGTTTGTTTAACAACACCACTGGAACACATCGATTATAAATCAGCGGTTATTGAACGTCAGATGCATGGTTACATGGTCTCAGAGGAAACTTGCTGTCACCGCTACATGGGCTACTCTTCCGAAAACCAGCAAGGGGTCTTTTATGTGCACTATCCCATAGACAGAATAGCACACACCACAGAATTTGAGATTTAAGATGCAACATTATGCCATTTTATAGCAAATCTTATTAAAAAACCTTGTAAAATACAGGATAAAATAAGACTTTTTTCTCTCTGACACCGATTTACAAAATTAGGAAAAAGTTGTATATGGAATTGAGAATACATTCTAGGGGTATGTACTGGTAACCTTCCAAAAGTTGCATGGTAGATTATATTTTGAAACAATACTTAATTAAGAAGTTAAGACTAATCAACAAAAATTCAACACACAAAACACAACTAATTTTGCAATTAAAAAAACCCAATGACTCAGTTTGTGTAGGTAATTTGTAGAAAACTTGATCAAACAGAAAGTCGAACCACAACTAACTGTTGACTTGTTTAATTAAAATTGACAAAACTGTTATTGCAAATGTACAGTGCAGTAACATTAGGATGGGCAGGGGAGGGAGGGTTGGGCAAGGGATGAGTTTGGGGTGCTATTCCTATCACGGTTTTAAACAAAAACTAATTTATACAGAATTACCGGTCTCCGTGGTGCAGTGGGTAACGCTACGGACTTCAGGCTGGTAGGTACTGGGTTGTCAAACCCAGAGTGAGTGCCTGCAGGACTCAATGGGTAGGTGTAATACCGCTTATACCGACCAGTGTCGACAACTGGTCTAACAAAGGCCATGGTATGTGCTACCCTGTCTGTGGGAAAGTGCATATGAAAGATCCCTTGCTACTTATCAATTTGGAGTAGCGGGTTTCCTCTCTCATACT